>APFE031251927.1:0-28002 GCA_000404065.3 Pinus taeda
TTGATAGATTTTACCTCTCTTTACTCTTCTTGAAGCTTCCTTGATGTAAAAAGTGAATAATTAATGCATGAATCAGTTAGCTAAGTAATAGAGGCAAGTTGTTGAGCTGCCTATTATCTAGTGCTTAGTTTGGAATTAGTTCAAACTGCTCCTAGAAGGATGAGCTCGACCCCTAGAGGAAAGGGAAGAGGTTAGCTTGCATATATTATGTGTTTTCTTAGTCATTTTGAGAGGTTGGAAGGTTGGACTCTTGTGGGAGAAAGATTTATTGTATATTGTACATCTATCTCTGCAATTTAAAGAAAAGGAAGGCCAGGGTTTTGCAAACATCATTGTGGATTCTTGTGGATTGTTGTGTTGATGGTGTGTTCTCTACATGTTCTTGTAAGTGTGTTTATGTATTCCACGTCTCTCTTTTGCTTCTATTTGGACAGATGAAGTGATAAAGTTTGAAATCATGCTTTGACATGCTCAGCTTTTTAGTTTGTTCAAAATTTATGTTTTCTACTGTCTAGAGAGGACTCAAATGCTTGTTTGCCCTCTTTAGCTCATTCTCTATCATCCCTGATCATCCATCTCAGATTAAGGCATCAGCGCTCACTCCTACCTTGCCCCAAAGATCCCCCTGCAAAAACTGTGCTCAATCCCCGCACCCTGAATTGCACTCCCTCCAATTGCCACCAAAAAACCCAAAAATCTTTAAATCAACCCCCCTTATCAATTTACTAGCCTAATATATTTGATCCTAATTGGTCAGCTTATCATATTGAAAGATCTACCGAATCTGACCCGAGAGAGCCTTCTCATACCTCGTAGGGCTAGCTACGAGGTGAAATGGTTTGATGTAGCCTTGAGAGTTTGTCTATCTCAGCCTAGGTGAATTCCAAGCGCTAACAGACTCCATTGTCCTCAACCTAAGACCAACACGGGAATAGTGATATTATTCAGATTAAAATAAATTTTAGACACTTTGACACAACTTGCTTTTTCAATTTTTAAGAGTCGAGAAAAAACAAAATATGACTCTAGTCGCCTTCGACTTTTAATGAGCCTGAAGTGACAAGTGCTCAGATGGACCTTTTCCTTTAAGGAGTCTGAAAAGTAACAAAAGAGACTACTCTTGAAATCTAGACAGAGGGATTACCAAACCAATCGCAAAACTGCAGAATACTTTTTACGGTACGGCAGTCAATCTTCCCAAATGTTGTGTTCAATGCATTGCGATCGATAGGGTGGCAGACACGGCTTCCTAAGGATAAAGGAAATAGCCTATTGTGGTCTCCCAATATATACTCGACGGTACGTGGGAGCACAAGTCCGTACTGGTACTTGTCGTCTCAAAGAGGAGGAATCACCCAACCAGCAATGAAAGCGATAGTTACCAGGCTTTACGACGTCGGAATACGTTTCTAGCCTAGACTTCTAAATGTTGTGCGTCAGGTTCCAAAGCATTTTTATGTTCGTTGAATTTATTTTACAATTGATCTTGCTTAAGAATTTGCCTTTCAGGTTCACCGGGTGATGTAGATATATAATTCCTAAAATGCAGTCTAAGATGATAAACAATCGTTTAATATTCTTTTTGCAATGAAAATCATAGCTACTAAGGAAAGAGAAATGAGATTATTTCAACATAGATCATAGAGCACACACTATATGCACTGTCCTAAATCAAATCAACAAGAAATCTAAATGCAAATGAACATGCATGTATTTGTTTTTCGCTTTCTTAATGTGTGAATGACAAAAAGAATGTTGAGCACAAATCTGAATTATCTTTTCGAAGCGACAGTACTAACAAATTTCTCTTCAAAATGAAAGGAAGATAATGACGACACTTTGCGATTTTGAATTGAAAATTGCTTTTGACACTTGAAAAACCACTAATTCAAATCAAATACAAGAGTAACAGTATAATCGACCATCAAGAACAATAGGATTCTTTTCTTTGACTGAAAACGACACTTGCGACACTTTCAAATCAAGAAACGACAATTCGATTAAGCTACTTCTTTGTAAAAGAGAATTGAAAATGGCTCACAATACATAAAAACATTCATAGTTCTTTGTACGATGGAGGCGGAATGATGGAAAGGAAGGGGGTTTCCACAGTGGTATACTAATCACAGACAACAAAACTCCTGAATAGCGCTAAAGAGAGTGAAGAAAAACCAAAGTTTGAAGGCAAAAATAGCCTTACCTGATCATCGCACCTGTTACACAGGGAAATAGGTATGCATCCCACCTACTGCACACCAGAAGTGCGATGCATACTGATTTCCTTGAAGAGAGGGTGAGATGGTACCATTACGAGACTTTAACTTGGTTCTTGATCACAATTTGCAGCTTAGTTCGGGGATTTAGGCCAAGCAAGTGATAGTCAGTAAAGGTAAATCACAGGGGCTGATTTAATGAGGTTACTAGAGCCACCACCAGGGCAATTAGAATGTTTGCAAATCCATTATTCAGTTTATAAACAAAACCTGGAGATAGACCGAAGCAACATTGATCTACTTTGCACTTGCATAGAAAATGCAATTCGAAGGCTTGCTGGCTTGACTTCAGGGTCCATCTATAAGTTTATAAAACAAACAAAAATAGACAAGCAAACAATTTATTCGCTCCCCAGCAGAGTCGCCATTTTTTTATCGGGAAATCTAGTGTCCACTTGGAGCTGCTAGTCCCACTAAGACAGGTAGCTATCTTAGAAACAAACAAACCAAAGCTACTTTTGCTTTCCTTTATGAAAAGTAGATAAGAGGGGAACAAAGGATACCAACCTCAATCTTGCACTTGGTTCCTTGCTTGGCTCCTCTCCCTTCTGAGAGATCTTTGTTGCTCTCTCCTCGCTTCCCCAGCTTCAAAGAGCACCTCTACAGTAAAAGTAGCATAATACTATCGAAGAATAGAGATCTACAGTCATGAACAATATAGAACCAGATATATATTGACCACACTAATGCATATATTATCAAACATACAAGAATGTGGAGGAAAACTTGAATAGCTTTATTAATATCAAGAAATAGCAAAGAGGATTACAACCTATTGTTCTAACCCAGCATCATCCTCCCAACATGAAAGCCCTTCTTCACCTCATGAAAATCTTAGATCACCCAACACTATGATATTTCACCAAGAAACCAACAGCACTTCCTTACAGAATACAAGATTCCACCCCCCTGGATCTCTGTGATGAGGGATCCATATATAGATGTTTGCAGGGGGGTGAGTCAGCTGCTGGGTTTTTTATTAGTGTCCTCTCTCTGATAGTTCTTAGTTCCACTTGGAGATTCATGATGTCTTACTCATCCCTGGGAGAATTCAGAGAGGCAAGTGTCATAGGAGAAGTTTCTGGAAGATTCCATGATCCTCCACCTCGCAAACTGTCTCTGCCATTTGTCTACTCTCGCTCATTGCACCCTACAGAAGGGCTTTCCAGTATGCATCACACTTTTTGCACTGAGCAGGTGAGATGCACCACACCATTAGCACTGAGCAGCCTGTATGGTCCAGTTTTGACCAGTTCTGAGCAGTTTTCCATGGAGAACTTCTGGGAGATGATGTAATCAGCTGACCTTGTTCCTTTAGAGTGTGAAGCAACACTTTTAGGGACTTAGAAGCCCTTGGTTTATGGACATGTATGATTGGGGTTGCAGTGCCCAAAAATGTCAATAACAAAGAGGGAGAGTAAATTACCTCTCAACATGCAATTCCAGAAGAAGTCTCAGACAATTATGGAGGAGCCACAATTGGATAAGTGGGCAGAGGGATCAAATGCAGCCATACCTCCATGTGTGAGGTGGGGCAATGTGAAGTGATAGTCTCAAGAAGGCTAAAATTGGGCAGGGTCCATTGATAATTTTTATCTCATGGATCATACCTTGCTACAGGAGCCCAAAGTACATAGTAGCGAGAGGAATCAGTGGGATTGATGGAGTCAGATATTAATGTGACAGAGGCTAGAGCAGTCAGATATTAAAGAGCACAAAGAAGGATTGACAACAATGCAGAAGGCAGAGTCAGCCAAAGTGTAGAGTTTTCAGTTGACAAAGGCAATAACAGTTAGAGACTTTGATGACAAATGCATCATACCGATTCTGGTTGGATGTTTTTTTTGTTTCTGGAGTTGTTGGAGCAACAACACTAGAGAGAAGTGTTGCATGCAAAACAAAAGGTTCAGGATCAGAATAGAGTTGAATTACTTTCTTGTTGAGAAGGAGTGTTGAAAATAGCAAAAAGAAATGATAAAAATAGAATCTAGAATATTCCAATTTTAATTTGTCCATAAATTAAAATTGTGAATTAAATTCAAATTTAGTCTCACCAGCTGCTTGGAAATAATTAATTAATTCATCTTGAGATAATTAGTAAGAGAAATTCAAGTTAGAAGTCTTTTTGAAGTCATGCAACAGTTATCCCTTAAATTAAGCAGATTATCCCTTAATTAAGGAGATAAGATTGAGTTATATTTGAGTTGTAATTAGTTAGCTCAATTTACTGAGTTAAGTCTAGTTAAATTAGTTCTAAAATGTTTGAGGAACTAATTGTGAGTTATCAGTCAGTTGATGCATGCATGCACTCAAGTAGTGTACACCAAATAACTAAAGATTCCCTCATCATAAACTCATGCATGTTTATTCATAGAAAGAACCAGTTGAGCTAAATGTCAAGGACAAGTTACCATTAGTTGCATGTGTTTTCGTATAAAGGAAACTCATCCATGCAGTCAAGGAAAGGCTCCTTGAGGATTGTGCAGTTTGACAGGGTTTAGGATCAGTGTGAGTGATCAGTGTGAGTGATCAGTTTTCCACTTGGTAACAGGAGGATCACCCAGGAGAAACTGCGCAAGGAAATAGGAGGCTTGGAGGGAAGAGGAGAAGGCTTGTGAGAAGCTTCGTTTGCCTGTGAGCATCCAGGAGAATTGTACTGAGAGCTGGCTAGCTGTGAAAGCTAAGGCTTTATGTAATTACGAGATATTTCCACCTTGTATGATAATACAGATAGTGGAGTTTTTAGTTGAGGCTTTCCCATGAGTATTTTTTGTGTTTCATGTGTATTGATTCTTCTTCTTATGGTTATATGTGTTCAGCTTTGATTCAGCTCGATATTTAAGCTTCCACAAGTTTGATAGTAGAAGTGTATTATTGTATTTGTCTTTGGTATATTGCATTATCAAGTTAATCTATAGTCAGATTTTCTACATAGATCTCAGAGGTAGATTTGTAGAGAGTTTGCAGGAAATTCTACACATTGGTGTTTTGTGTGTTTATGTTCCCCCTAACATCTAACTTCACATAAGAAGTCATATACATGGATACATAATTTTGTATGTTATTTCATCCTATGGGTGACTCATGTCTTCCATCTCAACCAACACATGGTGTTATCTTTGGTTTTGATGAAATGACCAAATATGTGTTTCAAAAAAATGAATGTTTTTTGTTGTTGTGCATAACACATAAATATATATACAAATATATTAGTAAATGTTTTTGATATACATGGATCAAAATCATTTTATCTCTTTTAAAATTAATATATTGATGGTATAATGCATTGATTATAGGATAATCAACCTCATTTTCTCTCTTATAAAATTAAGATCCCAGTGGTATTATGCATAGATTATGGGACAATGCATTTCATAAGTTCACATGAAGATTCATTTAGTATATATTATAAAATAATGTTAATCATTTGTTTATAAATATATATGTATCCACAAGATTCCATTTGTTATTCGATAATTTGTGTGGAAATGTTATAATTGCATAAGGTAAATGTGAAAAGGTAAAACCATTTGTTTTATAAACCTAAGTATCCACTAGATGCCACTTGTTATTTGATAATTTGCATGATAATTCCATAACTATATTAGGTAAATGTGAAATTCTAAAACCATTTGTGTTATAAACCTACATATCAACATGATGTCATATGTTATTTGATAATTGGGAGGTATACCATGAAGAACAAGAACAAGCTACAACTCTTGATGTAGAAGAGACCACTACTTCCCTAGAACTGGAAAAAACATCCAAGGTCAAGAAACATAAAATAGTAAGTATGCCTCTACTCATGCCTTTATATATATATAATTTTTAAGGAAGAATCAGATACTTGAAAAGGATAATAGGAAGATTAAATTTTATTATAATTGCACCTTAAAAATGATAAGAACCCAGTAACTTCAAGGGGGAAACCTCCTTTAGAATAAATACAATGAACAAAGAATATATGATGATCTTAAGACTATGTATCCTTAGTGTGTATGTGTGTGTGTGTGTGAGACAAAGAATCTCAAAGACATCTGAATCTTGAAACGAGATTGAGCTCAATGGCTAGGGTTTCAGAAGGGACGATTTGTGCCACCACCGCACCTAGAGATCAGAGCTGCAAAGGAATAGCAAGGAGTTTGGCAGTTGGGATAACCGAGCACGTTTCACCGTTAATGGCTCGACCTAGATCTTTATTAGGAAAGGATTCCCAAGGGGCAGATCAACTCAAACAGTGGCCAGGGGAGGTTTCTCCCTTCTTGTCTCAAGGTGGTATTCACTGGGTAGAACAGGGCTCCATACCATAGAGCCTAGGGCGGATAGATTTAAATCAACCAGACCCTACCTTGTTTCGAGTCCCAGCTCAAAACATCACGGGAGAAACAGTCAGGCAAGGAAGCAATGCACGTGATAGATTGAAGGCAATGTTGCTGTTTGAACCCCTGCCCTCCCTCGGACTGCCCCGGGAAGACCGATCCACCGTTCTCAGGCAAAACATTAAGGGAGAGGTCAACAAGCAAGAAAGGGGGGTGAGCAAAGGGTCGAGGGTCAAGCGGTTTGTTGCACCCCTGTTCTCCTCTGGATAGATGTGGGCTGATGACATCAAGGAAGAGAAGAAACTCATGACTCGGGTTCTCCCTATCAAAAATGCCATACATCAAGAGGTCAGGATTTCCTTGATACAAAGAGTAACTTTGGGCATTATAAATGGGCATCTGAAAAATGATCTCGGTGAGCCTGCACACCTCACTGCTTTGGTGGCCCAAATAGTAGAAGGATCCAGGCTAAAAACAAAACTAGCCACCAAGGACCCCGACCAGGAACTGATACAAATTTTTATTAGAACCCTATCAGGGAATATGATATGCAAGCAAACCTAGATAAATACACAGTGCAGCACCATGGAATTGTGCGAGACTCAACCATCATACTAAGCACAAGGCTGAGAGGTGGAAGCTTTGGATCTAGCTCAAAAGGCACAGGTTCTTTCAAGGATGCTTTCAAAGGGAAGGGGAAAGCCACCAATAAGCCAGCACCAACACAAGATCTACCTGGACCCTATATTGTGGATCAAATATTGCAGACTCCAGTACTGACAATCGCTCTACCTGAGGTAAACAACTTTTATATTGATTTCTCTACAATGGATTTCATATGTAGATTCAATGGCTTTTGGCCTAAAACAGATGCATTACGACAATGGATCTTCTCCACATGGACAACAAATTGTGACATCCATTTGTGCTACAAAGGTTTTTTTATTGTCAAATTCGACACGGTCAAGGAAAAAGAATATGTCCTCCATGAGGGGCCATGGTTCTGGGGCAATGCAGGACTCTTCATGACCCCTGGTTCCTTGGTATTGACCCCACTACTATGGTGGTTTCCATAATGTCAGTATGGGTCAGGCTACACAAAATCCCAATCCACTTCTGGCTACCCAAAGTTTTCGAAGCAATGGGGAATGCGATAGGTAAATACCTCAAGCAAGACGTGGAAAGAATTGCAAGATGCATACATACTTTTGCCAGAATCTGTGTGGAGGTAGATCTTAGTCAAAGGCTACCTGATAGCATAATTCTGATCCATAACAATACACAGTGGAAACAACCACTAGATTATGAAAACATGACCTTCAAGTATCGAGGTTGTCAACAAATAGGTCACCTTATTAACAACTGTCCATAAGCCAAAAGAGAAACTAGAAGAAACAAGAAGCAAGCACAAAAACCAAGAGGCTGGCAACGCACAGTGAATCCAGAAGAAGAAGCAGAGGACAAGGAGGCAACTAACCCTACACCAGATCATGATGATGCTCCTATTAGGGAAGAAGCCACGACAACCATCCCCAGAGCAAACAATCAGACACACAAGTCACCAGAAACTGAAAAATTTGCAGCACAGGAAATGATGGACTCTTTGCTGGAGAAGATACCAGATATAGCGGACACCAATGGAACCAAAAGATAGCATTCTCTAGATCACTCTAATATAGACAAGGACAATCCTTGCCCTGTGGAGGACTCTTCTCTTGTACTTTTTTCGTCCTCACATACTCAAGGGGAGTGGCGAAAGGTTGAGAAGAAAAAAGGGAGAAAAACATAATTTCCTCCCCATATGTACATTATTTCTTTCTAGTTTTTTTCTGTTTATGACAACAGTCTTTTGTGCTACTATTTGCATATGCATTTCTGCATCTACAAAATGTAATTTTGTTATTTTTAATAAAATTATGATTTTTCCTAGGGGAAAAAATATATAAGACAAAGGATACAATTATAATAAAATGGGACCTTGAGTGATTCTCTTGTATATAACAATATAAAAATAGAAATATAATCATTCAATATCTAGGGATTAATAAGGGGTTTTTGGGTTAACATGAGGCTTATATAGGGCTTAAAATGCCCCTTTCCTTCAAAGAAGTGTTTTCCTCAATACTTGACTATCTGTGGGCATTTCTACATGAACAACTCATATTCCCATGTTGCTTCTTCCACTAGTAGGTTCTTTCATTTGATGAGGTACTCAGTATCGCTCAATTTCTCAGTTTCGTATTCCTTGTTTCCAAAATCATTTCTAGTTATAATATTTTGTTCCTTCTTCATTAATCTCTAGTAGAAACATTTCAACCAGGATCTTATCATAGATTACCTTCTTAAAGAAAGAAACATTGAGGACTAGATCTACATGTCAAATGGAGGCATCTCTAACTTGTAAGTCATACTACCAATTCTCTATAACACCTTATCGGGTCCATAATATCTTGGAGCTAATTTATTTTCTTTCCTTTGTTGCTCGAGATCCATTTTTTATATGGTTGTAGTCTCAAAAATACCCAATCCCCACTTCAAATTCCCTTTCACTATGATGTTGATCTACTTTTTGTTTCATCTTATTTTGTGCAATAATCAAGTTGTCCTTCAATAGTTTGAGAACCTATTGTTAGTATTGGATGTGGTCTTGTACTGCTTGAGCCCTTATAGTTCCTTTCAAGGGTGATGTGATGGATGTAGGATGATATCCATGAAGCTCCATAAATGGTGGCATTTTTTATGAAGTATGGAAGGATGTGTTGTACCACCATTACCCAAGGGGAACCCATTTGAGTCATTGTGTATGTTTATTAGATGCAAAGAAACATGGATATCATTCTAAACATTCATTCAGAATCTCAATTTTCCCATTATATTGAGGATGGTAAGATGATTTGTGACCCAATTGAGTACCCCAACAAGAAAATAATTCAGTCCAAAATTTTCAACTGAAAATTAGATCTCTGTCACTTACAATAATCTTTGGTATTCCATGTAGCTTTCAAACTATTTCCATGCATTCTTCATCCAAAATACTTTCTTTGACAAGACGAGAAAGAGAGAAAAAGTGGGCATACTTTGTCAATCTATATACCACTACCATAATGACACTCTTTCCTTCATATTTGGGTAAAATTGCAATAAAAATACTTGAAATTTCTTCCCAATGTATGTCTAATGGTTAAAGAAGCTTTGGGGTCTTCATAGTATCTCCTTTATTTTGTTGGCATGCCACACATTCTGCCACAAACATTCACATATTATTTAAGACTTTCCAAATAAACAAATCTAGATACTACAGTATGTCTTCAAGGACCCTCAATGTATTCCTATAGGATAAGTGTATAATTCCAATAGGACCTTGTGTTTGAGTTCAGAATTATTACATAAGTATAAGTGATCGTGATACCATAACAAATAGTCTTTCCATTCTTCCTATAGGAGAAGTCTGTAATTCCAATAGGACATTGTGTTGGATTTGAGAGTGTTTGAGTTGAGAATTATTACATAAGAATAAGTGATCTTGATACTATAACAAATAATTTTTCCATGTAACTTTTTCTACTACATCGCAGTCCTCTTGTTGTTGTTGAATGATTTTGCATATATAATCATCTTTCTACCATTCTATCCTTGCTTCTTCCACCTAGTAAGATTATGGAATGGAAATACCACATTGTAAACCATTTGTGTCTTCCTCTTTGCTTGAGAGTGCATCTGCCACAATATTTTGTTTTCCTTTATTGTAGATAATTTCAAAGTCATAACCCAACAAATTTGTGACCCATTTTTTTTTCTCTTCTAAATATACTCTTTTCTCTAAGAAGTACTTCAGACTATCATGTCCTATTTTTTCTTTGAAGTGTCTTCCTATTAGGTATGGATGTTATTTCTTAACTACATGTTGTATTACCAACATTTCTTTTTCATCGATGATTCTGAGTAGGTTCTTTCCTTTAAGTTCAAAATTTTCAAAGGTAAGAGGTGTTACTTCTTGTATAAAAATGGCACCAATGCCATGCCTTGAGGCATCACAATCCACAATGAATATTTTTGTGAAGTTAGGTGTCTCCAAGATGGGAATTGTACACATAGCCTCTTTAAGTTCTTCAAACACTTTGGTTGCTTCATTAGTCCAATAAAATCTTTCCTTCTTCAATAATTTTGTTACAGGTGCTTCTATTTTACCATAATTATTGACAAATTTGCAATAATATCCTTTCAATCCTAAAATACTATGAGTTTCTTTAAGGATTAGGGATTGGCCATTCCCTCATAACTTTTATTTTGTTAGGATCCACCTTGACACCATCATGTGATACGATATGACCCAATATTCATCTTTGAAGTATTTTCATATAAATTTCTTCTCTTCCCACAATTTTAAGACCATGTCAACATGGTGTACATGTTATTCCTAATATTTTTTGTAAATTAGTATATCATCAAAAGATACTAGAACAAATTTTCTAAGAAATGGTTTAAAAGTAGAATGCATTAAGATAATTTGAAATGTTGGAGTTGCATTTCCAAGTCCAAATGGTATAACCAAAAGATCATAATTACCTTCATGTGTTCTAAAAGTTGCTTTGGGAATGTCTTCTTGACTCATTCTAATTTGATGATATCCAAAATGAAGATCCAACTTAGCAAAGAAAATTTCTCCATGCAATTCATCTAATAATTGATCAATGATAGGAATATGAAACTTAACTTGTATTTCCATTTTGTTGAGATGTGTGTAGTATTTACGCATATGCCATGACCAATCCCTTTTGATAACCATCACCATTGGTGAATATAAAACACTTTATCTAGTTTGAATGATACCCACCTCTAACATTTCTTGAACATATGCTTAATCTCATTCTTTTGTGCATGTGGATATCTATAAGGACTAATATTAGGAGATACACTTTTAGGTTGCAAATGAATAGAATGGTCATGATATATAATAGGTGGAAGACCCTTATGCATTACTCCAAATACCTTAGCATCATTGTTGATAACTTTTTGAATATGTATTAGAGTAGAGGATATGGATGTTGGAACATCGAATGAAAACAATTGTCCAACTACACCTTGGTTTCCATTTTTTAGCAATTTTGTCAAATTATTAGAGCTTATCACTTTATTCGGTTTCCCTTGGATGCATCTAAGCTCAATTTTATTTCCTTTTGATACAAATATCATGAAAAAATCTTGGAAATTAATGGAAAATGTAACCAATTATTGTAACCATTGGACCCCTAATACAACATTAGCACTACCCATTTGGATTGCAATCCTAGAAATAATCAATAAATACTCCCGCATATTCATATTATTCTTATTGCACTTCCATTAATAATTTATGTACCTCCATCTACAATCATCACTTGAAATTCTAGTGCTGGAGATACAAAGCAATTAAGAAGTTTTTCTAATTTATAATTGATGAAGTTATGGGTACTACCTAAATCAATCCATGTAGTCACCCTTTTCCTTTTGATATATCCTTTTATCTTGAGAATTTGTGGAGTATTGATGCTAGTCAATGCATGACAAGAGATTGTTGGAGCAGTTTCCTCTAACTCTAGATCTTCTAAAGTTTCCCCTTATTGATCTTCTTCATCTTCACAGTATATGCAGAATAATTTCCTCTCACTACATTTATGCCCTTTAGCATACTTGCTGCAATAGTTAAAACATAGTACCTTTGATTTTTTTTCATCCATTTGCTGAGGAGTCAACGTTGTTGGTTTAGGAAATGGAGCATGATTTTCTCTATAGTTATTAGTGAATAATTTTCTAGTAGCCATTTTTCCTCTTAGCTTTCCTTTCCAAAACCAAAAAAAAAAAATTGCTCTAGAGATTTAGGTTCAAAGAGACACACCTCATGTTGGATTCTTTCCTTTAAAGTTCCCATAAATAGGTGTAACAAGTTACGCTCTAAAATATTATTTACTTTGAGACTCAACTTTCGGAATTGTTGAATGTGCTTTGTAATTAGACCCTTATGTCAAAGATTTACAAATTGATTAAAGAATGTGTTGTTGTCAATATCCCCATAATGTGTTATCAATTCCTCTGTAAAAATGGACCAAAATATAATAGAATATTTTTTTCTTTTGAAAATCCTTTGATATCATACATGTTGGCCTTGTTCTAAAATCATGGATGCAATATTTACGTTTTGTAAGGATGCTACTTGGTGTATATCAAAGTATTGTCCCATCTGAAATATCCATGTTACAGGATCGTTACCATCAAATTTCCTCGTATCAGTCTTCAACATGTAGTAGTTCATTGGTGTTGACTTGAAGCCTTGATGATATGAATCCTAGTTTGAAAATTCATGATTATGGTTATGCAATTCAAAAAAATTTCTTTCCAATTGTGATAGGATACTCCCTATATGAGATTGATTCTCAACATCATGCTTGTTCATGATTTCCTTGGATCTAAACAACCCTTTTAGGAAAGCTCTCCAAGAGAAGATTTTTCATGGGAATCATGGATTTTTGTATTTCTTCCTTATTTTCATTCATCTTCTTTTCTATCCCTTCCATATTTTATTCATCTTCTTTCCCATTTCTCTTCTAAGATTTTCTTGAGAACTTAAAAGAACACCTTTTTCAACAGACTACCATCCATTTCATTAAATTTATTCTCTAATTAAGATAACCTAAATTCTAAGTCTTCATTGTTTACATGAGTCAAGTATGGGCCTTTAGTAGATTTAATTGATGTAGTACCTTTCTTTGGATGCATGTTGGAAAATAATAATATCCCTCCTCTTTATTGAAATTAAAAAAGGGGATCTTTCAATGAATAGTTAGGTGAATAGTAAGTTATGTACCTTAATTGGAGAATATCAAGGTTGAAACTTTATTGATACATCTATGAGATTTGAGGCCTTCTAGATATGAAAATTTGTTCTGTAGTACTCTAATATGTAGTTTCTATAATTCCACAAGTGTGAACTAAATCTAATGTGCCAATCGAAAGTTATAGTAACTTTCCCAAAGCTTGTGATTCTTTTGGCCTTCCCATGAGAAAACTTGTATAGCATGCCACACATCCAATTCTTGAAATATAATTCTGGAAATTGTAGTCGAGGTACTTTTATATGTCTCCTAGAATTCATGCTTGAGACCGAATTTTAGAGCACATAGAAGCCCTAACTTCCTTGGAGTATATCTCTGAAAATATTGAAAACTAAGATCTATATCTTGGATGATATGTTCACCACAATTTTTCCTCAACATGGCCTAATTCTCATGTTTTGAAGCCTCACCAAAAGAAATTTATAGAAAAAATGATGAATTGACCTGTTTGAGACATAATTTAGGAACAAGTAGAAATCCTAACTTCCTTGGGACTATATCTTCGAAAATATAATGAACCAAGATCTAAAACTTGAACAAGAGATTACCTGAGATGTCTTATCAATCCTCTCTAGGTTTAACCATCTAAAACCTCCCATAAAATTAGTTATAGAAAAATTTCCATGATGCCTATTTGAACAATAAAACCCTAGGATCAAGAGATCTGATACCAAATGTTATGATCCTTACACCTTAAAAACGATAAGGAGCCAATAATTGCAATCCAATTTGAGGGGGAAACCTCCTTTTATAATAAATATAATGAGAAAGACAATATTTGATGATCATAAGACTAGGTCTCATAATTAATATATATATATATATATAGATATAAGAGACAAAGAATACGATTATAATAAAATGGGACCATGAGGGATTCTAGCCTACACAACAGTATAGCAAAAGACATGTAATCAGTCAATATATAGGTCTTAATAAGGTATTTTTGGGTCACATGCGGCTTATATAGGGCCTAACATTCAAACCATTGTTAAGTTGTTATGATAAAAAATCATGAAGGGCATAATGTTTTAGAAGTTAGATTTCCTTTCCCATGAAATCGATTCCCTTCTTATAGTGTAATTGTTGGGAAAATTAATTGTCTTGATAAAAAACATATCAACTCACACATAGATTATCAACCAGGTTAAGCATACTTATTTTAAGGTTATCATGCACAATATATGCATGAATCTAATTGACATTGACTAATTCGTACTGTCACTAAGATTCTTGTATAACATCATGGCACCCAATCAAACCAAAAGTTGTTGTAACTTTTCACACTTTTACGATTGGAAATAAATTCAAAAAAGTCTCACTATCAAACTCTCACTTGTATAAAAACAACATTATACATGCAATGCTAGAAATAAATTCACACTTGTAGAATAAAATGGCACTCTCCTATTCTATATCACTCTTGTAAGTAAAGTAAATAACACTCCTTGAAATAAATTTCTCAAAACCATTCAATCATAGCCACACAACCATTAAGCCAACTAGAATAAACCCATTCATTAATTGTATAGCACACTGTAATAGATGTAACATTAACCAATTAACACTATGTGTTGGCAACAAATAATAAAGCTGTAGTAGAAATTGAATAGTAGCATCACAATATATTTATCTATCATGAAATCATATGAGGATAGGCTAGAGCCATTTCATTTGCTAGTTGGTCACTTTGTTTGGATTGTTTTTTACCAATGGCCACAAAAAGAAAGGTATTCCTAAAATAAACACATGAATCTCCTAATACACAAACATTTTGGAGAAACCTATCATGACTCACCTAGCTAGATATGTTATAAAGAAAACCCATGTTTCATATTTTCCATATTCATCTTTGTTTGTCCAAAAGTCACTCCCAATGATAGTTACCCGATTTTGTCTGAACTATAGATAATGAGCTAGACCCTTATGGTCTGAACCTGGTTATGACTTAGGTAACATAAATTCTTATTAGTGTCCTTAGGAATAAAACCCATGTTCTAGAATTTCTCTCAGATCTATGTAGATATGCCAACCATGGAGGTTGGTTATAGTAACTACATATGAGCCACAATAATAACACTAGGAAAACCATCATGAGTAAAACCAATAATAATCCTTTCTATTTCATCAAAAATAAAGGAAAATAATGATAATTAACTACTTTAATATTCTTAAGCTTATTGTGGCACATTCACGAAGAAACACAATAATGAAGGTAATAGATGGGAAAAGAAGTGCAGTAAAATGATTGAAAATAGGTGTTTAGAATGGTAAAAAGGTGAAAATTTGCTTAACCAGGGGTAACCAATCCCCAAAGCAAGAGAGACATCCCAAACCTACAAAATTGAAACCCAAGAATTAGTTGTCCAAATAGAAGATAACAAAACTACCTTGATTGAGAAGTCTTCCTAGACTAAGGATAAAATAGTATAAACGAAGGCCACACAAGTGAAATTCCTTATAGATGTGAGAAAGAAAAAGAGGATAGATGGAATCAATTAATAACATCTTTTGAGGAAGGTGATATTCATATTAAGTATCACCAACCAATTTTTATATGATTGAGAGAAAAGTAGGTTTAGTACTTTAAAACCCATAAAATCAAATGGGAAGAAGAAAGACAAGAAGAAAGAAAACATGTTTGACCTAGAAAAATAAGTGAATAACTTGGAAATTAAGGAAATTCAACTTGGGTTAATAATGTAGTCAAATATTAGTTATATAGATCCCTCACCTCACTATCATATGATATTGCAAGAAAAAATTGATAATGTTTCATAGAAAAGCTATAATGACCAGGAAACCCTTTGATAGCACATCCCTTTCTACCTTTTTAGAGACATGTTTCATGTATTATTGAGGAGAAAAATTCCCTTTGTAATTTGTATCAACATGATCCAGACTTAAACAGGAACGCAACAAATTACAGAGATAACCATATACACAAAGATGCAGTGGAAATAATACTTCATTTCATTAATGGAAAATACTGAAATATGCTTACAACCAAAAATGGAAATAAACCAGCTAGGGCGATGGCAGCTTATCTCTGAGAAGAGATGTGTGGCTACATGCCTCTGACTGTGTTACAATGAGGCTCGAAGGCCTATTTATTGTTGGGAAACAATGGAAAAACCCTTCACATTCCAAAACCTAACCCTGGAAGATGAAACGCCAAATTGTGGGCCCCGTTTTTGTGTAAGTTGGTACATCAACTTCCCGGGGTCGCGAATTGGTCGTATTATCTCCGTTTGATGCGCATGATAGCCCGTTGGAAAGATCTCTCCGAGGACTATGAAGGAAAAGATGATTTTTAAGTAGAAAAATCGCTGGCGGTAGATTTCCTAAAAAACATCGTTTAGGGCCTCAAAACGGCTCCGGAAGTTTAGGACCCGAAAAATTGCTAAAAATAGTAAACTGTGCTATAATTAAGGAAACTGAAAAAAATGAAAGAAGCACTAGAGGGGATCCAAGTGGAATTAGTGGGTGGCCACCAATATCCACCTGGATCAGCGTCGTTCCACTCATTAATGGATCCGCATCACCCACTTTTCACATAACAACATCTTAATCCAGGTATTCAACGATTTGATGTACTTACCTCGCGGTCCCTTGAGAAAACATATTTCTACTTCACTGTAGTTGACGGTCATGTCTATCACAAATTTAGTGATAAACCCTCCTATTATCCGATCTAGCCAATGATCTATGGCCCACGCAATCTTATCTTTGGAGGCCTCTAGCCTACACACCAACTCTGGAGTCCACGTTATGGTTTGATCAAGCTTGCACCTTCCCCGACTATCTACTAGCCTTGCAATCCAATCATACAGCTCTGAAGAGAAAGATGCAAAGAAGATCTCGTGAATTTCCATATATACGTAAAAATCCAACCACATCTTTTCAGATATCTGTGTGGTTTTATTTTCCTGTACCACGAACTCATGAAGCTTCTGATCCAACCAGTCTTCAATCACTTTCTTCGTAGGGTTCCAATATTCCGACATCAAACATCCCTTAGGCAAATCTCGGTCCCAGCAGTGGAACCATTTGTTGGCTTATTGGGGCCTGACCCAGGTTCAGAAGTGTTTTAGCCAAACAAATCCCGTACTACTGTCCCTTTCAGCAACAATCCACGGAGCGCGGACTGAAGTCTCACCCGAGGTAGTATGGGAGGGTGCTAGAACCAGGTTTCCACACCCTAGGGATGTCTCGATGAGGTCTGGATGGGTTGCAAACCGATATGCATGCTCGCACTGCTCTGTGCAGTTGTCTGGCCTTCGTGTAGCTCTGCGACGGGGCACTTCCTAGATTCCTTATTATTATTACGGTTATTATAGATCTGATCCAATTCTTGGGGTCTTAATCAAGCATTCAATAGTTATAACTAGCACGTGTAACCATAAATCTTAAATATATGCATAAAACCATAACATAAGAATAAACATACAAATTTGCGACCAAATGCACTATAATTCAGAAACACTTATCTTATATTAATCTTCTATTTCAGTACAATCCAAATCCACCCTGTGCACTCAGCTGCAAGGGTCCGCGCACACAACTACGGACTCTACCAGGCCTCTGTGCACATAGTTGTAGAGCCTACTCTAACTACTATCAACCATAAATCAGACTTACAGACTTAGAGCTATCTCCCTTTACAAACCCATATTACTTTTGATCTAACCATATTATTGCCTTGTACCCTTAGAGCCTCACTCTATTATACATTCCCATGGTCCGCAGACCATGGGTAGGCCGACATATTCTATATTATCTTTACATTATTTTCGGGTGGACAACCCTTTGACTTGGCTCATTACAATTCGTGCTCCACGCACTTCATGGAACTTTTACAATATCAATACCCAAAATTGTGGGCTTTACACCCCAAAAGCATTACGCGAGGGATCCGCTGCCCAACACAGTGGGTGATAACCATGGCTTGTGGTTAATCCCCATTCTAATGTTCATCTCCATGAACACCCAGAATATCTTACTATCACGGATCCAATTCATGTTCTTAGTGGCCCATAGTGAAAAGTACTTCGCAGCTTCCGACAACTTCCTCTCAATGGTGGGGAATTGACTGTCCTCCAGCAATTCTCCTGCTGCCAGCACTATGGTCAGTAGAAACCATGCATAGTGGAACGTTTTTCCTTATTCCTAGGCCTCGTAGTAATTTTCCAGGAATTCCTAGCATGGGAACTCGGACGATTTAAACTAGATCCCCTCCATGCATGGTTCAGCCAATGCGACCACCGGCGTGGGTGCCTCGTCCGCGCGACACTTTCTCATGACCTTGCCCACCAGTATTTGGGTTTCCAATTTAACTACTTTATTGTTGATGCTAGATATGGCATATCCCCTTTTCTTTTTCTCCAGCTTGCACTTCTTCTTCGTCATCTCTGCGAGGGCGAAATCGCTGCTCTTCCCCTCCGAGATGTCTGCGTGGTCCTCTCCTTTGCACGGGAGCTGGGTAATGTGGTGGATTAAGTGGTTCGTGATGGGGATAGACTCCTCCAACCACAAACACCCATCATGCACCAGGCATAGGAGCTACTTGATGACGAATATCACTACTGGGGTGTTGTGGAAGTGTGGTACCCAGAGCAGGTTTAATAACCCCGCCTTTTCTACTCCGCATAACCACTTCCGCAACTCCAATTCGATAACCCTCGCCATAGTGTTCTTCTTGGTCTTCATGAGCTACGCGGTCTCTAGATGAGGGAATTTCTCATGGTCAGCAAGATCCCAATATTCAAATTTTAAGTTTGGCACCCTTCCCAGGTGCATTCCTTCAAATATTATGTCATTGAGGAGGAGTGGAGTCTAGAGAGCGCTCTTGCTCACGTCAAGGTCCTTGGGTACTTTCACCTTCCCCTTCCGCGGAGGGATATATGTGGGCATTTTTGTTGAATGTACGCAGCCTCGGTTTCTTCTTCCATGCCCTCCTCCTCGTCTTCCTCAATTATCGGGTCCTCCAGGTCTTCCTCCTCTTCGTCAGTTTCCATAATAACTGCTTTTCCCTTCTCCTCTATCGTTAACTTAGTGCGCAACGGGTTTCACGGGGACACACGCACCAAAATCATCGATTTTTTTTCCTTATTTGGCCTCGGTGTGTGTGGTGATTTAGGGATTTCTGCCACAATCCTGGTGCCTTGAGGGGTATTCCCCACAATCAGGGCCTGCGCAGCCTCTTCAGCGGTCATCTCCGAAATTTCCACAACTTCCTCCGATGTTGCCATCTTACTCATCCATAAATCTAAGAATCACTTAAGCAAGGGCTCAATCAATGCTTGGTACAGGGCAAGCAGATCTTGGTTTAGAATACGCAGGGCATACAACTGCTCAATTCACAATTGACCAAGTGTTGTTCGTTGGCTATCCCTTCCTAATTTATAGTGCCTTTTGAATTTTAAATTGACCGTTCCCCATAAATCCAGTTCATTAATTCTTTCTTGGCGGCAGATTTTCCCAAATATTGCCCATAAATTGCATCTTAAATGCCTACCGTCTGCTCCATTTGGCCTCAAGTCGAGTATCACATCGTGAATAATGACTCCAACGGACACTTCACGGTGAAGCCACGTGGCAGCGCATCCCCCCTTGCGCGGTCGTGGACCTTGTGACACCTTACCCGTACGCGCAGCTCCCGGGCAGAGTATTTTATAGTCCCGCGCCTTCTTTAAACTACTCGGAGTGCTAAGATTGTACTTCCCACGGTTAGTCAAGTGGCTGTGCCACTCGTGTAATGTTCCAACCAGACCTCCAATCCTTTCCTTGGAAAACGTCCACCTTTTATCGTTACTGGTGACGTCGCACACCTTATCATCTGCAGCACACCACCCTAGTTAATTCGCTTAGTAATATGTGGTCCAAGCCAAGGCATTAAATTGATTAATTCCCAGTGATAGTCTCCCAATTTATCAATGTGATCGCACACACCCTATCTTATTACTTTGGTCCTCTTATCAAGAAAATCTTCCTTTTATCTCGTCCTCAAGCTTCTTGACTTCTGCTTCCATCAGAGCACTTTTCTCCCTTAACTGTGCCCTTTCTTTCATGAGTTCGTGGAGCCTAAGATCATTCTATTGAATGTCTTCATCAGATTTCAAGCATTATTCTTCAACTTCTTCCAACTGCATGGTCCCTCCTTCCATGGCACAGGGACCATTCATATCCCACGGTGATACTATGTGCGGATTAGGCCTGCAGTACTCCATTGGGAGTACAACGTTTACTCCACAAACTAGCCTAGATGGCATTTTTCCTATCAGTTTCTTGCACGTCACCCTATACGCCCATAGGACTGCTGGTACGTGTAGGTCTGAATCACTTTGTTGCATGCTACATACCTTGTTCAAAGCTTCACACACTTCGCTAAAGGCCTCCATATGGTTAACCTTCTGTGCGATTATCTTCTGTTCACTTTGTTGCTCCCATTTGAGGAGCTTTCTACATTTCTGCCCCCCGCAACGCCTGTGTATGGACTATATCAATCAACGCGAAGTTCATGTGCTTCTGCATAGGTTGTTTGCCATATGCTCGTACCCATCTTGACAGATGCACACACGGACTAACCCATCCATGGTATTTATTTGTCAATCACATTATAGGCTTCCCAAATCATGTGCGCATCATTCTTGTACATATGCTCCAGTCTTCAAAGCTTCCTTGGTGCATACCCCACCACCTCACGGGCATAGTGTGTAGTACCCACTTCAAAGCCTCAAATCACTGCTATTCTAGCACCTCGATTTCAAATTTGTTCAGGAAGTCATCTACCTCTCTTAACCCATCCTACGTAGGCATATCGCTTACCTCCATTGATATGCAGTGCATCGATCTCGTCATCATGTTACAGTTCAGCGTGGTTAACTCGTGTAACTGGTTCTGCCATTGTTCAATCTCCTTGTCATAATCCGATGTATAGGAGATTTCATGCTCCCATGAGATTCGTCCATCTGTGGTTGGATTTGCCTAATCTTTTTCTCACACAGTTATCTTATAGATGCAATCTAGATCGTCGTCACTCTCATAGTCGCACACTAGCTCAGTGCAACACAATCCTTCTACAGGGTCCAAGGGTACAACTACGCGTAGAGACTTGTTCTAAAAAATCATCTTGCAGTTCTTTAGATTTATCACTCCATTCATGTCAATGGCCCAATCTATCCCTAATAGTGTAGGGTAGGGATTGTTGTCATCAACAATCTCTATCACTTCAAAATCTGCTAGAGCACTTGCTCCTTCGATATCTACGATGATTCCCTACAATCTTCCCATAGGTAGGATCTTCTACTAGTTCGCCATTCACAATTGGATAGGACCATTACAATGTAGGCCTCCCCATGTGCTCCCATTTCTGCTTTGGCAGAATTTTAGCGTCTTGTGACACAGGCAAGTCCCCTCCGCGGATCGAGGCAACCCCTCTAGCCCTAGAGTGGGTCTAGTCACTGCAAAGACAATACCAAAGAATATTTCCTTAGAAAGTTGGTGTTGTAAAGGCCTACCTTCAGTTCACCATTCAATGAAGTCCTCGTCGTGTTGCTCCAGCTCTTGTTCTTCTAGTCACTTATACCTGAAAACAACATGTAGAGAAACACCACAAACCAATAGAAAATGACCAAACAATCTACTCAAAGAGTCAAGGAACCTCAAGCTATCGACATACAATTCAACATACGATATAGGAAACAAGCTATTGATTTGTATTAATATAAATCAAAGTAAAACTTACAATCGAGCCTTGACATCTTAAGTCTCCTCGAAGGGTCCTGTCGGCATGTCTCTGTAAGCATTCATTTGAACCGTCTCCCAAGGGAACAAATGGCTCTCTCTTTCATCCAAAAGGTTGATTCTAGAAAGTACTCAATCCAACTCTACTCAAACACCTCTCAAGCCAAATACATGTGAGGCTACTTCCACACTTCAATAACACTCTCTACCTCTACTCCTCTCTTAGAAACCTGAAGCTACCAAATTACATCTAGCTATCATCAAGTTACATCCAAGCTAGTTGATCTCATTCATGGAGGAGACATTTATAGGAGGGAGAGGTTCCATAAGAGATGGGAGGAAGAGCTTATCTCTTAGGGAGGTTGCAAAAAAGGTAGAACAACTATCCCAAAGGAGAGAGGCGAGCTCAACTTACCCAACAACCAGCCCTAGGACCACCCATGAAGCAATTTCATCTTGAAGCTTCAACGAGTTGTTAAAAAACTTTCCAAAAGTAACTCATCGCGGGTGCAACACAGGGACGGAGCAAAGACCTCGCTAGGGCTAGTGCAAACTTGACCATCTTCCCGGGTGGGACAACTTCTGACCTACGAGAACCTAGAAACTTAGGTAAAAAGGGGTCGTCTTCAGGGATAATGAACTAAGACATTCTTCCTAAGATTACAAGGAAGGTGTTGACACATAATTGGCAACATGACACATAATAGATGTCAGTAACATGGATCGGCAGTGTCTGGGATCACGGAATGTAGGTTCGGTGACAAATTACTATATAACAGATTCCCCCTAAAGCATGAAGGCCAAGAGAGTGGGAGGGGTGAAATGCTTTACGAATCCATAACCAAAACAAATATCCTCACAGAGAACCTGCCAATGTAAGTACAATTGATATCTATGATACATGAGTACATAGCAAAAGGAAATACATGTGTATAAGGCATGGGCGCAGCCATCCAGAAGATAAACATAAATGGTCTATGGTATAGATGCAACCATCCAATCAGAAAGACCACAAAAGATACTCAGGTATGGTCGCAGCCATCCAATCAAAAGAGTCATGTATGAAACAATCCACGCAACCTGGACTTGTGTAATCTGAGCCCAAGGTCTTGAATCCCAACCCAATCATGGTACAAATTCTAATATGCGAATAGATGTGCTAAAGTTGAGCATACTAGAAAATCACTTGATTACCAGCCAATAATGTAAACTATTAACAAGCACGAGAGAGACCACTAGTAATGTCAATGGTTCTCAAGGTACTTCCAGTACAATCCACAAAGTATGAAGAATGAGCTGAAGTTGAACACTTATGAAATCACGCAATCAAAGACCAATAATGCAAGCCTATCGTCGAATGCGAAAAACTTGCCATTGAGGCATGCAAGCTCTAAGGTATGATAAATGAGTCTTTGGATCAATTTCTCAGATAATGAGTTGAAGTCGACAGGAAGAAATCACTTGAAGGAGAACCATAATGTTTCCCACATCATCGACGTGAGACAAAGGAACAAGATGATTATGGATGAGACGGAGAATCTGAGGAAGGTGTGTAAGGCTACAAACTGCAGAAAGATTAAACTCTTTAACATATTGGAGACACGACTCAGAGTTTGGTATCATTTTGGTACCAAGGGATCAAAGGTCATGATGATGTACCAAGGATCATATGGAATGAGGCGAAATGAATAACCCAAAACCCGGAAGGCCAACAATTGAATGAGGATATCCCAACCTTACATGAAGCAGAAAGAGTGTCGATGTCCAAGAGCGACAAGCTGCCGTAATAACTAACACAACCAACAGAATGTTTTCGAATTTCCCCCCACCATTTCTGGTGAGTACCCCAATTAACTTTGAAACACAAGCTTGAAGGGGATAGCATATGCTTGTAATATAAGTTTGTCCTTCAAACAAATCCGATCTAGTAAATTTTGATGAGCCCTAGGAAGGAGAAGCTTGGTCTCATCATGGTGACAAGTCTAAGGTCGTCAGCGTTTAACGAGTCCGACATAGGTAAAACTCGGAGTCTTTTTCATGTTTAGAGAGTTTGAAAAAGACACGGAAAAGAAAAATCCAAAGGTCCCTTTTCGTAAATTTGTCCCTCGAATCCGAAAAGGTAGAAAACAATACCCAAGGGAACCTGTTGACCATAAGAGATCAACGTATACCTTTTTCATAAGTAATCTATCCCATCCTGTAAAAGGGGTAAACTTACACTGGTAGATGATCCTTTGCAGCCTTTCATGAGTTCAAAGCGACAAGAGCTTGATGATCTTTTCATGTTTTGAGAGTCAAAAAAGAGCTTAGAGGTGACTCCAAAAGGGACTTTTTCGTGTTTTTACCGAGTCTGAAAAAGTATAAAATATAACTTGCAAATTCATCACCAGAGTTCGTGGAAACCTGTCGCTACATAAAAATAAGTGTAAGATCTATTTTTGATATAAAAATACATGAAATATTCAAAAATAAACAAAAACCCTAATTTACAAACTGTAATTTCACAAAAGGCTTATATAAAAAGAGTCATTAGGTAACAATCAATTTATTGTTCATTGTTTTAGCTCAGAGTGAAAAATTTACCCTTGTGCATTCGTAATTTCAATGGTCGACTAGAGGAGGATCAGAACCTTATCAGAAAATTCATCTGGTCCAGGTAGGCACTACATAATTCCCTACATTTTTAGATAGATTGTGATTCTTTTTTTGTGGTATTAGCCACCATTTAGGAGGATTTTAGGGCAAACATATGTGCGGCAGTCGTCGTGAGTCACCAGCTTGAGACCGCGATGACCTAAAATCTTCAATGGGGAAAAAACGAGGTCTTCGCGACTGTACATTGAAAAGCTGTGAAGATCCAAAATTTTCTGAACGGTGGATTTTGGCTCAGGGCACTTGTTAGAAAAAAAGGTGTGTCGAGCACTTATATTCAATATTTCTCAAAACCTAAGCACTTTGATGGGATTCTAAGCACAAATGGATCACTTATAATTGCTTATGCAGAATAAAATCATGGTGATTGAGTGGAAGGAACGGGAGCACAACAGTGATGATGAATTAGCCATGGGGGATGAAAACTACCTGTTCGTGCTCCGAAATTGCGAGCTTCTGAAATTCTTCATGGTGCCCTGTCTGAGGGCACAACTGAACCTACTCCAATATCTAGTTGGAGCATGGGATTCAAATGAGGGGAAATTCAACATTTGAGGGCAAGAGCTAGAAATTGAGGCAACAGGCATTTACTTCCTGACAGGGTTGTCACAGAGGCAGGAAAGGCCCCGCATGACCAGGACCCAAATCACTGGAGAAACCATGGATAGGCTTATGGGGACACTATTTCCGAAGGCGAAGAAGTCAGATAAGGGTGGAAAACTCAATCTCGCAATAGTCAGAGACTTGTCTCTTTGAGTTCTCCTCTCTACCATCACTAGAGAAGCTGGCTCACAGGCCCCACACGAGGCCACCAAAACCTAACTCCAGCTGGCAGCTGACTGTTTGGATCCCAACTTTTTTAACTCGGCTGAGGCTGTAGAATATAACTTAAAATGACAATTAACAAAGTGTCGGAAAGGGAACATCAAATAGTTTGGGTATGGGTCTATTCTCATATCATTCATCCTCGAGCATCTTCCTATCTTCTAGAGACAAGAAGCAGTCATGGCATGGCCAACTCCGCGGGAGCCATGGATGACTCGCTGGGCAATGTTGATGCCCCGAGGAGGCGGGGGTCAACATATGTCATGGAGACCTGAGTTTTTCCAATGGATAGATCATCAACTAGTCGTTGTCGAGGACTGGCGACATGCAGGGATAGACTTCAGGGGTGATCCAGATTTAGTACCCCCCCTTGGGAACACTGGCATAACAGAGGTAACAAATTATTTTGTTGATTTTTTAAAGATTTTGTAATTTTTATCATTTTTCATATATGTTCTGATCATTATGTTTCAATTTTGCAGATGTTGGGCTGAAAAGACCTACAGGTTTGTCTCTGATTTCTCACATAACTGAGCGAGAGTTCAAGATTCCTCCCCCAGATGGAGATGTAGAGGACGAGATTTCCCATGACCTAGAGGGGTTAATGGAGGGGATCCCAGACTACGCAAGGTGTGGGCTACGTGTGGCCTAACCCAGGTTCATAAGTGATTTAGCCAAGAAAATCCCGGTACTACTGGCACTTTCGGCAACAGTCTGCGAAGCGTGGATTGAGGTCTCACCCGAAGTAGTATGGGAGGGTGCTAGAACTAGGTTTCCGCACCCTGGGGATGTTTGTTATGTGGTGATTGGTACGTGATTCGACCTTCACGTCTACTAGGTGATGCGCACCAGCAAGCCCTTTGAGTCCTTCGCGTAGCTCTAGCCACAACGTGACTAGTGTTAACTACCCAAGTCTTCCTTAATTAGGTTCTGTTCGCTAATTACTTAGAGGGTTTTCATACATAAGCTTTCATATCAATGTTTACCAAGTGTGCGCTTATAAATAACTAGGTACAATTAACACATAACATTAAAATACAGATCCACGAAATAGATGCACAATATGTCAAATCAAACTTATCATTATTAATGATCCTTTTCAAGTTTAGTTCAATACAGACCCAACTCTACCCTACACACTCAGCTACAGGTGTCTGCGCACTGAGTTGCAGACTCTACTAGGCCTCTGCGCACTCAGCTGCAGAGCCTCTACCTACTACTATGACCCAATACACTCCAAATCCACTGCTATCTTCTGACCATGCCTTCACATCTATCTATTACTTGCCAAAAGCTATCTTTTACCCTTAGAGCCTCGCTCTATTTATACAATCCCATGGTCCGTGGACCATGGGTAGGCCAACACAAATTTACATTAAATTACATTATTTTACAATTCTTAGGGCGAACAACCCTATGAGTCATCCTAGACTTTCGCACTCCGCGCCCATACTTCGCGGAGTCTTTACATTACATTGACCAAAAATTGGGCTTTGAGCCCCAAAAAAATGCTATGGGGGGATCCGCTGCCCAACAGGACCCCAACACAATCATCGTGACTCATCTCGAGTCACTCGGCTGGTGCAACAATATTGGTGTGAAGTCCATCCAGTAGGTCACGCACAGCTTGGGTATCCACAACACACTGTTCAATTATCTATTGTATCTTCTACATATGTATCTTTGAACTTGTTATCACTTAGGTTGTTCCCTACTTCCTAAAGGGAATACGACCGAGGTAACCACTAACCAATCTTTTAGTTACAGGTCCTAGCCTACCTGCAACCAGAGAGGGCTCTCTCTTTATGATTTAGCTTTGTTGGTGGGTGTTTTTAGGCTAGTTATGGTGTGCTGATTTTGTTTTGAATTTGGTTGGTTGGTGAATTCAAGCAGAGCTGAGGTATAAATTATAGAACAGTTTGGGCCATTGGGCAATGGACTTCAGGGCAGTGTGCTGCTGAAGTATGTTTCTGAAGACAGAGTATTGCTGCAAAGCCAGATAGGCATCTGTGGAACAATTTTTTAGATTATGTAATGAAGTTATGGAATTAGTGAGTGAAAGGCAATTGAGAATCTTCCACTATGCTAACAAGGGGAGAAATGAAAGTATTTCTTAAGAGAAGTTAAGAATTCTTAAACAATATTCACAGTGAGAGAATTAGTTTAGACAAGAGCAATTAAGAATTCATATCCATGGCTAATCCAGAAGAAAACATATTTAGAAATAGAGATTGAGCATAGGGTGTATTCAAACAAATCCTAAGCTATTCTTTTTCTCTATTTACTATGATCATGAACATATATAAATTATTGCAT
>APFE031251927.1:31249-67207 GCA_000404065.3 Pinus taeda
AAATTGGTCAATGAATTCACAGTAGGAGTAGGGAGAGTTCTGGACTTGATGGAAAACTGAAGACCAGAAGATGACAGACCTCCTCTCACCCTGTGAATCCAGCTTCTTGATGGGGCACTGGAAGTAATCTGTCTGATAGCACATGAAGAGGTGATAGATGTATGATGAATATTTAAATATTGCTTCCCTGTCCAGCCTCAGCAGTTGGTCATATATCTTGTTGGAAATAAACTTGGAATAATTGTATTTTATAGCAGGGGGCTTCCCAAGGCTATATGCAGATAACAAGACCAACATAGTTTCATCAACATGTTCATTTGTGGAGAACCCCAGCACAGAGGATATCATGTCCACAAGCAGCTTGCCTACCTCATTGAAATTTGCATATGGGAAAGGAGGTGGCCCAGAAGGTTGGCAGTCTACCCTCATGAAAGTTTTGGCAACTGAAGCAATCTCAATGCTAGAGAGCTTGGAGCCCTCATCCGGCAAGTACTTTATGGAAAAGGTGTAGAGCAGCTGGGTTTTCTTGTAATTTAGCATCTGATTGATGGAATCAGGAGTAATGTAAAAGAGTATGCTCCCAGATGGAGACTTAACAGCTCTGAGTTTTTGGTCATAATTTTCTACACAGAGGTGAATGACTTTAGGAAAGATATTTACAGAAGGCAAGAAATATATAGGCAAATTTGACTCCCAGATGCCATACATGTCACTGTTGTCCAAGTGACTGTTCCTCAACTGGCAGAAGGTCTGCAGGTGGTTCCTCTCTGCCACAAAATCTGCAATGAGGAAATCACTGTCCACAAGTGGCGTAGCTTCAAGCTCCTTACTGGGTGGATTAACAGGAGCAACATCTAGAGCAGATGGAGTGGCCATGCTTGAACTTTACTGGATAATTACTTGAGGTCATAATTAGTGCAAAGGCTGAGGACTGCCCACTAAATTGTGTTTGAAAGTGAGCAATTCTAAGAGTATGAGGAGACTTTTTTACAGGGTTGATGAACTGTGGGGCACTCTGTTGGAAGAAACCAGAGTGTTTTGAGCTAAGTAGCTGGTTTTTTTTTTTTTTTAAGGGAATTCTGATAACAGGGATCAGTGTGCAGTTATATGGGCTTTAGCCGGTAGCTCGGCTTCTAAAATTGCTTTTAAATGGTGAATTTCGCATAAGGGCACGGGTTTTTTGCAGAGCTTTGTGGTGTAGGGACTTTACCAAGTTTTTGGGTAGTTTTAGCTGATAATTTGACTTTGAGGAGCTTTGCAGAGATTTTTTACAGGAAATTTAGGAGAAAAATGGCACAAACATGGGTGAAATAGGTCGACTATGGAAAATACCTGGATTTTTCAGTGCCAACGGTGTCAAGCTGGAACAATGGCAAGCAATTTGAGTCGACTTTGAGGGTGACAACAGCTTGGGTGAACAAATTCTTGATTTTGGCCGTAAACGACGTCTTCCGCATGCACAGCACTCCGAAAACGACATGTGAAAATGACACAAAACGGTCATTTCCCGAATTTTTATGCAAATTTGGCCTTTTGGAGCTTTTTCGGCGATGACATTAGCATGACGTCATCGGTGGGTCTGGTTACGGCAGGGTGACGTGGCGGCTGACGTGGGTGGCCACGTGGCGGTGACACGGTGGCAGAGCATGCGGGCGGATGGACGACGTGGAGCAGCGGTGGCGGACGAAGGTGCTGACGTCATGCTGACGTGGGTATGATGTCAGCAGGAGGGGGCAGGCGGTAAGTGGTTTCCCCGGAGCACCCTTGGGCGGCAAGTGGTAAGAGGGGGGGGGGGCTCCGAGCCACCCGGGTGATTGACGCGTGGCGGGGGTACGGCGGTGAAACCGCCAATCCCCCGGGCGCTAAACCTCCGCCCGTTCGTAGGTGAGATCGACTGCCCACCGTTAGATCTGTTGGGCCGGCGATCGAATGGCTGGCGGCATATATGATGTGACAATGGCTTATGGCTGTGGGGACCCGCCCATTAAAATAATCGATTAAATATATCGCGCGTGGGGTGGGTTTTAACTTAGGGTAGCGGGTATAATGTATTCACGCCCGTTTATAAATGTTTTATTTAAAAAACATTATAACCAATGTATTAGCGCGGAAGGGTAATGAAAGGGTTGTGAGGGTGGAGACCATGGGTTTTTAATTTTTTAACCAAAGTTTTTGATTTAAAACCCATAGTTAGGGTGGTGAAGGGTTCATATTAACCCCTGATGGATTAATATTCCCCAAATCATGACTATATAGCTATATTGCTAGGGGGAGGGTATTTACATAGACTTTTTGGGATTTTCACATAGATTTTTGTAGAATTAGGGAAGGGGATGCTTAGGGAGCTAAATAATACATTAGTTGTTAATATGACATTGTGAGGTGAGTGTGTAGGGGCAAATGCTAAGTTTTAAGAGGTAAAACTTGGGAATGGAATATGAGGGAATTGAGAGTAAATATTTTTACACAAGAAATGTGGCTTCTTTCCCTTGACTGAACTTCATAGTTTAACCTGGTACTTTCTCATGGAATGAAGTGGAACAGGACACTTGAGCAGATCCCAAGGTCCTTGGGGGATGTTAATAAATGATGTTTAGGGAAAAAGGGGGAAATTAGACATGCTTCCATTGTTATGTCCTCAAACCTTTGCCATGGTGCCAATACCCTGAATGGAATGAGTCTTGCTCTTGATAAGCCAACTGGTGATGGCCCTTCACTTCTGCAACCTTACACTACTTACCCAACCTAGTAATCATAACATTTTTTCTTCACTTGAAGTGGGTGCACTTGAATTAGCAGACCCTGATTGTTCTCTTTTTCTTTTGACTACCCTCCTATCTAAATCTACCCTTATTTCTTCCAAGGAACCAGATTAAGCAGTTGGGCTCCTTCATTTCTCTACCTAGCTAGTCATCTGCCAAGATTGAGCTATTTGGACAGGAAACATTCTCTATTCTGCAACAAGCAATTTAAACATGGCATGGTCTAGATTAGACTATTGGGGCACCCATCAAGTATGATTAGCAACAATATTTGTAGAGTGTGACACTGCCAAAAGATAGTAGTGGCATTTTGACTAGCCATTTTCCTGGTCTTTAGCTTGGGGTTTATTTTCACTATTCTTTTGACCATTTGATTTTCTTTCCTTTTGATTATTCTTTTAAGGCATACCCTCTTTTCATTTTTTAATTTTCCTAGTATGTACACAAAATATGGAACTTTTGCAGCCTGCAATGATGAAAATATTTAGCCCTTCCACTCTCAATCATGAAAGATGAAACCTATTGGTATAGGAACCTAACAGCTTCAATGGGAAGGCCTAAGAGAGGAGAGAATAGAGAGAAAATCACTCTGCTGAGATTATCCTTAATTAGGTCTGAATATCCTTGTGCTTCCAACAATTCCCCCACTATAGGAGACCCTTGTTTCCTTGAGTTATGATATCATTTCACTAGTTGAAATATACTTGTGTGAGTCATGGAAGGAGCCTTTTGAAGACTTGGGATTGGATGGATCCGAAGGATGGTTCCGCTTGGACCCAACAAAAGGAAGATTCAGGTGATATCATTCCTTGCTTTATTTTAGTTATCTGCAATAAAGAAACATTTGTCTTATTTCCGAAATCAATCTTCTTTATGCATATGATGTTATTGTTATGGTTTACACATGAATAATTGTTTCAATTGCATAACTAACCATCTTTCAATATGTTATGAAGTTGATTTCTATATGATACTTGGTCCATCTATTGCTATGCTTCTTTGAATTGGCTATTTTGCAGGTTCAAGGATCAAGAGGAAGTCCAAGAGGGTTTGAACCCTTCCTAGTTCTACCCGAACGAACGATCCCCAGGTGCACCTCTCTTCACGTAGTTTGCTTATTTAAGTATCATGGATGTGTGGAATGCTTGTTTGTTTACTATAGACAACCCCTACTCTGCTAGGGTGTTGACCCAAAACCCTAAGGGACTTAGTCCCTCAACAAATAGGTAATGTGTTATACCATTCTTGCACATGCCCTTCGAACATGATTGAACAACGTACAACCAACATCCTCACAATGGATGTTTTGCTTTGTTCAAAAATCAAGGAAATGTGTGGTATGTTGAAATAAGGTTATCTCACCCTCACCATTGAATTTTAGATCAGACAAGTCACATATAATTCTCATTGGGACTTTCAGATTTTCAAATTTAGAAAAACACGTCGAGGTTATGATTTGGTGAGAAGTCATGAAATAAGTGCAGAAATTCAAAACAGACTTCAAGGGCTCATCATGTCATCTGGCGCTCCTTCTAGTGCTAGAAATTTTGATGGTTTTGGAACCACCAAAATTCAGGGGATCTCCCTAATGTGAAGTCCCAAATAAACCTCACATCATTTCAAGTAGGAGTCCCAACAGTGGGTGGTAATGTTATGCCTTGACCGCGGAAATGCACAGAGGAAAATATGATAACTTTGGATGAGAGCAAGTGTGTGACCTAACGGAGAGTCAAGTGCAATGCATGTAGGTTCCAACACACGAAGGGAAAAGGAAGTTCACTCCTTGGAAGCCTGTAATAGTATGAATCTTGAAAAGAACACATTAGAAAAATGACATCACAAGCTAAGATGCGGAATAGTCCACAAGTTAAAGTGATGAGTTAATACAACAACACACATTCAACAAGATTCATACAAATGCAAATGAAATATTTCATAAGCGTATGCGTAAGTTAAATAACATACATTGCCAATACTAGAACAATAATATTCCTACTATATTAAAAATATATGTATGAAAGTGTGTTGGCTCTGATATTATTATTATAAGTGAAATCTTCATCTATACATACACCATTGATGACCACTAGCCCCAATAATGGAACATTATAGTCAAAAACACCTGCTCCTCCAAAGAAGTATACATGCTCTATGCTATGGAGAAGCCAAGGCTCTTCACAATACTCCCAAGCTCTTTCTAAGCCTAAGCCTAGCCAAAACATGGGATCCCAAAAGCCTCTTACATGAGTTATAGGGTTTAATTTATAGCAAGAGGGGGTGAATCTTCAACTCCCCTCTGTGACCTGTGAACTATCCTCACCAGTCTTCTTTTCTTTACAAAATAATACATTACATTACATGATGAGTTTTCATATTCCAATATTGACACTTGGTATTTCACTTACAACATAATTACAAATAATATTACATATTCCACTTGTACCCATATAATACAAAACAGTGTAGAGACAACTTGACATTCTAACAAGACACAACAATATGATGCTTGTTGGGAAAAATACTAAGAGGGGGGGAGGGGGGGGGCGGGGCAGGTGAATCAGTATTTTCAAACCATTAAAATTTTAAATTTCATAGCTTGATTTCTTTATGTGAATTTACTGAAGGGAACCTACATGCGTACACGAGTGTTATTCACACAACTAGCATATATCTAGTAAACCATATTTTTCAGTTTCTTCATCTTATGTTCATCTTAAGCCAGTGCATTAGTACTTCATTCAATATTATATAAACAATAACCATGTGTCATGGAAACCCAATGTGGGAAAAAAACCACCATTTTTTTCATCTCTATCTTCTCTAATATAATTAAAAGATTTTTACAATCTTGCACTAGCACAAAATCTTACCATCACACAAGAACCCACCTGCATAAGGCTACAACCTTCACTCATTCTCCAGCACCCACTAGCAGAGAGCACCAACCCCCTGATCTTGTTTACTGACACCCACCGGAAGGGAGATCCAACCCCCTCATCTGATTTACGAGCTATCACTGGAAGGAAGCTTCAACTCCCTCATTGAAGGCTCCAACCCTCAACACTTTTGTAGGAGCATGTTTCATAAATTTCATACCAGATCCACCTAATACAACACATCAAAAATGTAGGCCATGTTTCATCAAATTTTCATACTTGACACACTACCAACATTTAATCCCAAAACCAATCATCAAAACTAAAACTTATCAATATAACTCAACCATTGAACCAACAGAACCAACCAATCACTAAACCCAATCATTGAATCAATCGAATCAACTGAAACAAAAATCAATAAACTTAAACAACCAGAATAGCCAGAACAATATAACCATAATACCAATCAACATATTTCACATCAAGAAAACCATATTATGTTAGTACAAACCTTGATCAACAATATATCAAAATATATATGCTACTTTATATTAGAAAACTCGTGTGTGTATGTGCTTTCCATGAAGCATACCCACATACATATCATGAATCACTGAGTCTTAAAAATTGAACCACTGTCACTCTAAAATATATACTAAATCATATACAGATTCACTACATCATTCTGAAACAACCAAAAAACCTTCACTGATCTTCAATCACAAACAAGACGTAATTTCAACATTCTTCAATCAGTCAATTCATCTTTTAAACATTACTGTTATGCCTAGATCATCAACGATAATTCATTGACAAACAGTAGAAAACACAACAAGATTGATTAACTGATCAAACATCATTTTAGTCAAAACCTTATTTTCTATATGCACTTTCCTTAAAGCATATCCATGTGTATACACGCCTTTTAGGAAACAAGCATGTATATAGATCAGGAGATACACATGACTTATCAGTATTACACTAGCGTGTGTATTCCCCTTGTAGGCTATAAAACCCATGTACAGGTCTGCAATTTCTGACTCAAACCTTCGCTACAACACAAAACTTTAGACATACCTAGATCTTAACATATATAGAAGAATCACATGTCAAGTCACTATAAACACATATCAAATGTCCTCATAATCAAGATTGTCATCTCAGATATATTAGATCTAATCCATCATCAAATTCCTAGGTGCATACTTAGTTTTAGATCAAGAAAAACATCAAAAACCGATTACATGCATATTTGCTTCAGATCTAACTCTTCAAAAAATGTTCATCTGTTGCACACATTTACCACTTTGATATCCATCTCCTTATAAAGATTAGCCCTTATCCAATATCACAAGTCAAAACCATACTCCAGCTAATGGTTTTCTTAGACGGGATCAAAACATTCATTGTTGGGTTCAATACCACCGAACAATACCATGGTAAGTACCCTTGGTATTTAGAATACCATGGTGAAAAAAACTGTATGTGCCTTTGCTTCTTCATACTGTTATGTGTATACGGTTTTGCTTAACAGAACCCACATATACTTCTTGAAATTTCAGCTTTGTCATTCCTCTGCCTCTGAATTACTATGCCTTTGATAAAATTCTCTATCACATGTAGACACATGTTGTTAACGTCTTCACCAAGTCGTTTTCCATCAAAGGAAAACTCATCAAGTAGGTTTCCATCAAGGACAACCCATCAGTCATAATGCCAACAATCTCCCCCTTTGGACTTGATCGCAACCACTGTGGTGTTTGGTCACCACCACCTATAGATAGTTATAAAACACATCAAGCTATTCAAACACCATGTCAAACACCAATCTTACTCTCCCCGTTTGACATGAAGGGAAAAGGGTTGACCAATGTTGAATGAAGGTTGTCGTAGATCTAAAATGTTGAGTATGAGAATTGAAGACTAGCCACGCTCCCCCTGAGCACATGCTGAAATTTTTTAAGGATGTGCAATGAAGTACATGACTCTATGACTCATATGAATTTTTGTATCACCAAGGAGTCAAACTTACATCAATCACCCAATCATAGTGGGTTTACATATTTGACTTCATTATTACATCATACTCCCAATCATAGTGGGGTTATGTTAAATTTGGAAACTACGGCCAAAATCCACCCTGGCCATCTCATATGATGCATCTGATATTTTTATTGGATTCCTCTTTCCGAGAGGTGTAGGATTGATCTAAAGATATTCTCATTCTGACATGTACAAATGGAATTATGAATTTATTTCATTTATGGACAAATTGTCAAGGTGAGCTAGCAATCTAATGTAGGATGAGAAGACCAAAAGAAAATTCTATTGATCCTCAACGTTGCATATAAGTAGAAGGATACTATGCCTCATTTGGACACTCATCACTCGCATATCTCTCTCTCATCTGATGGGGTCATACACATTTCTAGGCAGCCACTCTCTCCACACGTGGGAAGGACCAGACATCAATTTTTTGTTTTGAGCGTTGACTGAATTGCAGGAGGGTTTGACCAACATTGACCAAGCTACAGTTGACAAAATTTTGACTATGTTTTTCTTGGCTAATTTTTTGTTTGGGTAGGCCACATTTTTGGGTACATAAATCAAGGCATTTAGAGTTTTTTGACTAATGTTGACTACAGGTTTGACCTCTGCATTGACCGAGTTTGACTGATATTTCCATAATATTTTGGGCTGCTTTGGATTGCTATTGGATATTGAGTTGACTGGGTTTGGATGAGCTTATTTTGAGGATAACTTTTGCCATGTTGACCAATGTTGACTTTCTGGTTAGGGCTTCCTATTGACTTTTATTTGACTTGAAAGATTTTGACTTTGATTGGGCAAGTAAATTTTGTATATTTTACTCTCTCTCTTTTGAAATTTTGAAGAATAACAAGAAGAATTGATCAAAGTGTTTCCACACATTGGGGTTTGTCCATTTCATGTGCCAGATCTTCTATCTTCTTGTGTTGGCTTATCTTCTACTATTTTTATTTATGTTATAACTACATTTATTGTCATATCAATGTGATTTCTAATCTAGAAATTGATATTAGGCTAATAAGAAAAGTTGAAGTAAATTTGTATTAAGCATAGAACATACCATTGTTACCTAAAATTAAAATAGTATCAGAGCTGAGGTGAAGACATAGCCCAAGCAAGATTTAGAAGTGAAATCACTGAGATATATTGATCAAGGACAAGCACATCCTAGTTCAAATTTGATGAAAATCTTCATGATAAGTCTAATTGTCATGCATGGAAGATGTCTCTTGATTTGAATTTAGAGGAAAAAGATGTTATGGACTATGTCCATGGAAAGATCACTGAAACCCCTTCAAATGCACTGGATGCCACTAAGACCAAGTACAAGAAAGGTGAAGTCAAAGCCTAGAATATCATCATGGATTCTATTCATAAGAATTTAGCTGCTTACGTTTCCAATTTGAACACATCAAAGGAGATATATGTCAGGTTGGTTGGCGTGTTCAAAGCTAGCAATGCAAACCAGGTCCTCTTTCTCAAGAACAAATTGAAGGACATAAATAAGGGAAGAGGTGAAGATATTCAATCCTACTTGATGAGGATTACCGAGATAAAAAATGATATACTTTCAATTGGAGAAGTTATTACTGATAGGGAGCTCACTTCCATTTCCCTTGGAAGACTCCCTCATGAATGGCATGTGTTCAACACTACTATCCTTAACAATGATAGAATTCTAGGTTTTGAAGAATTGTTGACTAGATGTTCTCAAGAAGAAACAATGATGATGCAAATGGACATGCCTTCAAATAGGAATGATCCTACTACATTCTCCGCTCATGCTAAAAAGAAGAACAATGTAGGTTCAAAGAAGTAATGTCAAGGAAGACCGAGGTTCAAAAATTGAAGGAGGGGAATATGCTTCATTTATAACATGTTTGACCACTATGATAGGGAGTATCCCAATATAAGGGATACACCAAATGATGATAAAAACCACAACAACAACAATTTCATGGGCAACTACAATCAAAGGAATGGCAGATTCAACAACAAGGGAAAAAGGAATGTTCCTGCTATTCAACGTGCAAAATTTTGACCTTCCAAAAGATCAAGAAACTCTAGGTATGATGAATCTAGTGTTTTTTATAACAAGAAAACATAATTTTATCTTATATCTTCCCTCTTTACTGCCTCTCCTCTAGATACCTGGGGAAATTGGTTGATTGATAGTGGTGCTTTAAGGTACTTCACTAGGTACAAGGAAGCTCTTTCAAATCTGATAGAAAAGGATACAAATTTGGAAATCATTCTTGGGGACAATGTCACATATCCCATTAAGGGACTTGGGAATGTTAGTATTCAATTGAATCAAGGTAACACCATTCATTGCAAGAAGTTTTATATGTGCCTGATCTAAAGAAGAACCTGGTATCTATCTCGATGATGGAAGACAAAAGATTCAAGGTGGCATTCATTAATGGAAAGTTACGTGTTTGGAATAGAAATTTCAAATATGAATTTACTCTTGGATTCAAGGTTGATAGCCTATATAAAGTTGGAGGAAGCCCATTGGGAGCTATTTCTTGCAACACATCTCTCCAATATGAATTATGGCACCAGGGGTTTGCTCATCTACATTTTAAGGCTCTACCTGATGTGAGGAATATGGTGACAGGTATTCCCGAATTTAAAGTAGAACACGAAGGTGTTTTCTAGGGATGTGTTGAAGGAAAATGTACTAGGGATCATTCCCCCTAAGTTATAGCAAGACTACCGAAATATTGCAATTGGTTCATTATGATCTATCTGGTATGATGCCTATGACATCATTGGGAGGACATTTATATTATGCTATCTTTGTTTATGATTTCTCTCGCAAAACCTGTATATATTTCTTGAAGAAGAAGGATAAAGTATTCTCAATGTTTCGCTCTTTCAAAGCCTTCGTCAAAAATCAAATAGGGAAGAAGATCAAAATATTGAGTATTGATAATGGAACCAAATATGAATCAAATGAGTTCAATGCCTATTATAGAGAAGTTGGCATTAAGAGAGAGACTACTACCGCATATACTCCTGAGAAAAATGGAGTTGCTGAAAGAAAGGATTGTTCCATTATAGAGGCCACCCATGCCATGCTTCATGATCAAAGCCTTCCAAAGTTCTTATGGATGGAAGCTTCCAACACTATCATGTATGTTCAAAATAGATTCCCTCATCAAGTGTTGGAATCTAGGGCTCCCGAAGAAGTTTTCACCAATAGGAAGCATGATGTTTCTCACTTTATAATTTTTGGTAGTCCTGTATATTTTCATGTACTGAATTAAAAGAAAATAAAATTGGATGCATCTAGAAAGAAAGGAACATTTGTGGGCTACAATGAAACTTCTAAGGCTTATAGAATCTATGTGCCTGGTGAAAGAGAAGTGGAGATATTTCATGATGTCACCTTTGATGAAGGTGCTTCCCTTGTAAAGATTGGTAACCTTCCTATTCCAAGGTAGGACAAAGAAGAAAATTCAGGAAACTAGGGAGAACTATAGGATGAGTCGATGTTTGATGTTGAAGGACTAATGGATCCCATTGATCCACCTCTTGATGATCCCTCCTCCTAAAAATGGAGACCCTCATGGATTAGGGAAAATCTCGAAGATGTTGAGAGACGTGTTGCTCCAAGGGGGAAATTTCGTGAAAGTAAGAAGACGAATAGGTACCAAGGGTACTTAACCTCCATGAGCACCATTGTTCAATTTGAGCCTTGCACATCCAAAGAAGCTATGAAGCACCAAGTTTGGAAGGATGTTATGAAGGAAGAGTATGAGTCGATTATGAAGAATGATGTCTGGGATGTGGTCCCTAGACCCAAGGACAAATATGTTGTCACCTCGAAATGGCTCTACAAGATCAAGCATGAAGTTGATGGAAGTATTGAAAAGTTCAAGGTCAGATTTGTATCTCAAGGCTTCTCTCAAAAGGAAGGTGTGGACTACGATGAGATATTTTCACCTGTTGCTCGATATACCACTATCTATTTGATTATAGCCCTTTCTACCTTGCAAGGATGGAATCTACACCAGATGGATGTCAAGACTGCCTTCTTGCATGGTTCAATTAAGGAGGAAGTGTATGTAGAAAAACTTGAGGGGTTTGAAGTTCAATATTTTCAGACACGTATGGAAGTTGAAGAAAGACCTCTATGGGTTGAAGCAAGCTCCCCAAGATTGGTATGAGAGGATTGAAAACTATCTAGTCAATTTAGGTTTTACAAGAAGTGAAGCTGATACAGAAATTTACATTAAGGTTGAGAATGACAAACCTCTTGGTACTTTATGTGGAATATCTCTTTCCGACAGGTTCAGACCCTCTTATTCATCAATGTAAGAGGGAGTTGGCTTCAAAGATTAAAATGAAGGACCTAGGACTGATGCATTATTTCCTAAGGATGGAGGTATGGAAAAAGCAAGGTGATATTTTCCTTTTTCAAGTAAAATATATTGTGAAGCTAGTTGAAAGATTTGGGATGGTGGATTGCAAGTCCATGACTACTCTGATGGAACTTAATTTCATGAAGTTATGCAAAAGTGTTGTTGGGCCTGATTTGGGAAATCCTTCTAACTATCATCAACTCGTGGGGGGCCTAATGTTCTTAGTGAACTCCCTTCCAGACATATGTTTTGTAGTGAATACATTGAGTCAGTTTATGGTCGATCATGATCACATTTATTGGATAGCTACCAAGAATCTCTTGAGATACCTCCGGGGCATAATCACCTATGGACTGAGATACACTACTAAGAATGGGAGGATCCATTGTTATTATGATGCTGACTGGGCTGGTAGTGTGGTGGATCACAAAAGAACATCAGGATGTTATTTCTCTCTATGTTATTCCTTGATATCCTGGATGAGCAGGAAGCATAATTTGAATTCAGTGAACACCGTTGAGGCTGAATATATTGCTACTAGTATGGCCTCCTATGAATTTGTTTATTTCAGGAAGCTCTTTAGTGAGATGTTTGGACATGTGTTGGATACCATCGTGACCTTTTGTGACAACCAAAGTTGGATTTGTCTTTGAGAGAAACCCATGTTTTATGACCGCTTCAAGCATATTGATATCAACTACCACTTTATCTATGATATGCTACAACAGGGAGCAATAAGGCTCTATCATATTAGGACTAATGATTAGGTCACAGATATTCTTATGAAGCCCCTAGGGAAGGTAAAATTCTTAACCTTCCATGAACGACTTGGATTCATGGAGACACCCTGTTATGAGGGTCCCATTTGATTTGGATATTAATCTCTCGTAGCTCTAGAGGGTTTGGGGTACTTCTTGGAGCGATGAGCAACCACTGGGTCAGTGGTTCACCTTCCCCTAGTGGTACGTGATGTATAGGGTGAGTAGTTTACCTTCCCCTGTGATACTCCATGATGGTTGAGATATGCATAGGATGAGTGGTTCACCTTCTCATATGGAACATGAGCAAGATATGTGGTTCACCTTCTCTTGCCGATACATCTTATTGATGTAGTTTGAGACTGATAGGAAGTACATCTCGTCTGGCCAATGAGTAGGGAAATGAGGATAAGGACCACATTACTACCAATTGATGCATTGTGTACTACCATATTCGCTATGCTAGGATGTTTGATATTGATCTGGGAAATGGGGATTGACTTTGGGTCAGTGGAGAGTAGTATGATACACTCTTGATTATTGGAGATTGACTTCAGGTCAGTGGGGAATGGTATGATACATTCTTGATCATTTCTTATATATTATTTATTCATGGTTCAACAGAGTAGAGCATAGCAAGGATGATAAGGATGGTACAAATTGTGAGATGGTTTGGTAGGTGGAGTTCTTCCTAGTTGAGAGGGAGTGTTAAATTTGGAAACTAGGGCCAAAGTCCACCTTGGACAACTCATATGATCCAACTGATATTTTTATTGGATTCCTCTTTTCCAGAGGTGTAGGATTGATCTAAAAATCATCTCATTTCAACATGTACAAATGAAATTATGAATTTGTTTCGTTTATGGACAAATTGTCAAGGTCTGCCAAAAATCTAATGTAGGCTCAGAAGACCAAAAGACACGTTTATTCATCCTCATCGTTTCATATAAATAGAAGGAGCATCTACCTCATTTGGACACTCATCACTCACACATCTCTCTCTCATCTAATTGGGTTGTACGCATCTCTGGGCAGCCTCTCTCTCCACACACAAGAAAGACCAGACTGCAATTTTCTATTTTGAGTGTTGGCCGAATTGTAGGAGGGTTTGACCAACATTCAGTGAGTTGTAGTTGACCGAGTTTTGACTACATTTTTCTTGGGGAATTTTCAGTTTGGACAGGCTGCATTTCTAGGCACAAAAATCGAGGCATTTGTAGTTTTTTTACTAGCATTGATCATAGGAAAGTTCACCACAGGTTTGACGTCTACATTGACCGAGTTTGACTGATATTTTCTAGAGTGTTTTGGGTTTGGATTTTTGTTGGAGGCCGAGTTTACTAGGTTTGTGTTGGGATAGGAAAAATGTATGATTTCTCTTCATAAAATGCTTCATTTAGCATTCATCCTTATAATATTATCTCTGTTTATAGATTAAAATGGGGAAAATATCAGCTAAAGTTGGATGAAACTATTTGGTGATACAATAGGCAAATATAGTACAAAAAACTGATTCTTTTCTATATTTGTATGTAGAGATACAGATTGGGCAAAAGTTGTTCAGTTGGTAGAACAACACGAGGCCATAAAAGGGAAAAGCTACAGTGTCTTGGACAGACAAGGAAGTAGAAGATTGGTTTAAACATTCCTATTTTATCACGTGATCAAATTTTATATTGTGAAATCCTCAGGATCCCCTGATCCTGAGTATTCGCTTTTATCCAGTTTCTCTTTTATGTTATATATAGGGCCAAAAGGAAATTAGATATAGGTCAGACTTTGATAATCTGTAATTATTATTTTTGAAAACATATACGTTCTTATATCAGTGAATCTGTTAGCTGTTACTTGCAATTAATGAAAGAAGGTTGTGTTTGATACATATTCATATTCTGAGTTCTTATTAAGCAGAGGATTCTAGCGACTCTGGGCCCAGTCACAAGAATTTCCATTGCTCCTTTGTGCTATAGTTTTATATTTAGTATTTTCTATTGATTTAATGTTCAATTATTTCATTTATCATGAATTTTTGTGATATTGATTCATATTGTTGTTCAATTAGATTCAGAGTGCAGCCATATGATATACCTAAATCGCACTTTGATTGGAATGAGTGAATTCGTGTTGATAGCATATTGTTGTTCATTTGAATAGATGTTATCATAGATCTTGAGAGATAAGACTGATTAAATTCTACATATTGCAATATATATCATTTTCTATTTAGGAATCCTTTATCACTATTTGCTGTTCAATTACTAATTGTTGTCCAATTACTGATTGTTAATTGTTGTTCACTTACTGTTGTTGTTCAAGTGGGAAATGCAGATTGATTTGGGTTGTTATAGATTAAGAGTGTTGTTCGATAGCTATATTTTCTTTACTTGATTGAGTACGATCACCCTTCAATTTATTTGAACAATTCTAAGTGTAACTTTTATTTGCGTTCAGTTTTAATTGATTTCGGAACAAGTTGCATAGAATGGCAGAGAGTGTTGATAGTATTTCTTCCATAGATAGTTCTTTTCAGAATTGTGTGAATTGAATTCAATAATTAGCCTTTAGTGATTGCAATGATTCATCATTAGATAACCTATAGATTCATTACACATACTGTGCTAGCACTCTTGAGATAAAAAGACTTACCTCGGGTTAACAACTAATGTAGGGATTAAGATTTCCTGTGAGAGACATCTTAGTGAGCCAACATTTTGGGGTCATTTCTAGGGAGAGTGTTTCAAGTGATAATTTTTATTTCTCTTCTCTAGGAGGATTGGGTTTTAAAAACAAAAGGTAAGAACCTGCGTACCTAGCAAGTAAAGTGCTTGCTTACCTACCCGCTTTAGAACAAAACTTTAAAGGTTAAATAGGATTTTTTTTTTTTATGAATGCCTAGAAATAAAAAGATAGAAAAAGAGTAGAATCCTCCACCAAAACCCACAAAACCAAAATAATCGGTGAACCTTGGGAGAACAATGAGAGTCTCAAGAATCAGTAGGATTCTAGGCTATAATTGGAAAAAGTTCTACTGTTATCCCTCAAGCAGTAGGCTCACCATCTGCAGCTCATGCTGAGATTCAAAGCCAAGTAGGAGGATTGGAACAGAGTTTTCAAGATACAATAAGTTTACACTCTAATCCTCTACAAGAGGGGAAATCCTGCAAATTAAGAGAAGAAAAAGGAGAAACTAGTGGGGATGCTAAAGTAGAACCATAGCTGTCTAAACAAGGATCTCCTAAGATTCCAAACCTAGAAAGTGTTGTAAAGCCAGCTCGGGTTGCTAAGTCTCTGCTTACTTTAGAAGCACCCATTGAAATCCTCGAAGATTATTGGCATATGTTTGATCAAATGGAAGATCAGCCACCCCAAGGTCAAACCTCGACATTAGAGTACCCTGCAATAAACGAGGTGGCCAATGCCCCTATGAAGGTTATTCCTCTACAGAGCATCCCAACCTTCCATGGGATGATCACAGAGGATCTTGATGCTTTCCTCTTTGAGTTTGATGTCCTCTGTAGAGGGTATGACTATACCATTGGCCCCTAAAAGTTGAAACTATTCCCTTCCACTTTGAAAGGAGTAGCTCTAAGATGGTTTATGGGTTTAGGTGGGCAAACCATCAATTCTTGGGATGAAATGAAAACCTCCTTCCTTAAAAGATACCAAGCCTTTTGTAAAACTAGGGAGCTAAAAGATGATATTTTTAAGATGACTCCAAAAGATAATGAAACACTAGAGGAATATGTAGAATGATTTAGTTATAATTTGCAGAGGTCCCCACACATTGCCCTACCAAAAGAAGTCCTAAGAGCTATATTGATTAAAGGAATGAAAGAGAAATGGGTAGATAATCTAAACTTAATTAGAAAAGGAGATTATTCTTAGGAAGATTACAATGAAATTATTCGTTTGTGTATCAGGTGTTCACGGGGAAGCACACATATAGGAGCAACTAGCCAACAGCCCATGAGTAGAGGAAGCAAACCACATAGTGGAGGTGTAACACGTATGGAGATTGGCAACCTCCTGGAAGATTTTAAGATGAACATCCTGTGCACTCTTACAACGCAGCTAGACATCCTACAAGCTAAACAAAAATACATTATACCATAACAAAATTTGGCCATCTTCTGCCCACATTGTCGAAAGAAGCATAGCCAATGGGAATGCCCATTAGACATGGTTCAAACGTGGGCCATATGTACTAAAGATCATGACACCAAACAATGTCCATCGTTACACGAACTGAAATTATTATTCAAAGAAGTAGAGGAAGAAATTGAACTGGTATATCTGATGAACCAGTGTCGACAATGGCAAGCTAAAACTATAGATATGTCACAAGATGCACCCCAATTCTTTCCTTCCTCGTAGTTTAATCAATAGTAGAACCTTGGTGGAGCCTGGTAAGGCCAATCACCCTACCCAAATTGGCAGAGCCCTCCATTCCCTATGACATCAGAACAATATTTTCTAGGAAATGGCTGGCCAAATTCTCCTTTTACTCTTGTTTGGCAAGGCAATCCCTATCAATCTTAGTGGCCTGCTTCCACCTCTCAAAATCCGAATTGGTATACAAATTAGTAGTGACCTCTAGGGATATCTAATGTACCTATGGGGACATGCCCTCAGCCTCAACCCACAATGTCAACTCCTTATACATTAAAACAGAATTTTCAACCTCTTATGCGGCCATAGTTACCAGCTTAGCTGAACTCGAATCCTAATAACAAACCAGTCCAATTGGTACAGATTGTTGAAAACCCAGAGTATGAGATTGAGTAGAAAGAATGTAATGAGCTCAGATTCAGGTCAAGACGTGTCATCACCCCTGAGGAAGATAGGGACCAGACTTTAGTTGAAAATGTAACACCACCCGTACATTTTCTATCAGTTGTATATGATCCACCACATGTAAATAATACTGAACCAAAGTAAGGGGAAGAAGAAGATCAGAATGATGACCCTAAAAAAACTTATAGTCACTTCCCCTCCATTCCTTGAAAGGCTAACGATACCTAAACCAATCTCCTACCTTAATTTTCATCTTGTAGGGGAACTAAAAAAATTGTGTATTAAGATCCCTCTCCTCTAGGCCATTCAAGACATTCCCATCTATGCCAAAACAATCAAAAAATTGTGTGTAAGGAAGCCTATGATGAAGGTAAAAACCTCACCCACTATCCATGTTGTAGGAACTTTATCTGATTTACTCTTGGGAGAGGAAACTCCAATAAAGTACGAAGATCTTGAAAACCCCATAGAAACAATTCAGATATATGGCCGCTCTTTTCCAAATAGACTAGTTGATCTAGGAGCCACCATTAACATATTAACAACAGAAACTTGTCAAGCACTTGGTATTACTGCCTTAGAACCAAACACCATTTCATTAGAACTTGCTGACTGATTCGTGGTAAGAACAGAAGGGACTTTACAAGATATCATGGTTTCTGTTGACTCATGGGAATATCCAGTAGATTTCCTGGTTATAAACCCAAGGAGTAGGTTGGATGGGCATCCTTTGATTTTGGGCCAACCTTGATAGGAAACAGCTAATGCATATATTGCCTATCGAGAAGGCATCATGACTATTACAAAGGGGGTTGGTGTAAAAAGTCTGGTGTTATATCCTCCTGCCAGGCCAAGTTTGCCCATTGTAAAAATATGTAAGCAGCCACCAGTGTACCTAGAAGAGAGCATCCATTTACCACTCATAGTAGCGAAGGCATTGGAATTTAAAGATTAGACTGAAGATGATGTTATCAACAATTTTATAAATCAACTAGCTATGTGAGTAATGTATAGTGTCAGATGCTGAAAGCAATCCTGGATAATGAAGCCATGGAAGATCCCTTGAAGGATATAGATGACCAACATATTTAAATGACTATTGTTCATAACAACAAACCAGTTGAGATCGAGCCAGACAAAGTTCTAAATATCAATGTTGATCTAGATAGCGAATAGTAGCAAGCTTATCCAGGTATTGCAGAAAAATAAAGGGGATTTTGCTTGGGATTATCCTAATATGAAAGGGATAGACTCACAACTATGTACACACCACATTTACACAGAGAAGGATGCGCGACCCATTCGGTAGGCTCAACAGAGGTTGAACCCACACCTCAAGGATATCGTGAAAGAGGAATTGCAGAAGCTACTAGATGTAAACTTTATTTATCCTATCTTGGACAGTAAATGGGTCTCTCCATTGGTGGTCGTCCCTAAGAAAAGTAGGAAGTGGTGTATTTGTGTAGACTATTGAGAGCTAAACAAGGAAACACAAAAACATCACTTCCCCCTCCCATTCATTGATCAGGTCCTCGATACATTGGAAAGGAAGCAGTTCTTCTCCTTTTTAGATGGCTTCAGTGGTTACAATCAAATTCAGATTTCCCTTGAAGACTAGGACAAAATAACCTTCACCTGTCCCTGGGGCACATTCAGCTTGTGCAACACCCCAGCCACGTTTCAGAGAGCTATACTGAGCATATTTGCCTATCTAATAAGTGAAGGACTGGAGGTATATATGGATGACTTTACTCCATATGGGGGTGATTTTGATCAATCATTGCAAATGCTAGAAAAGGTTTTAGAATGATGCATCGCTACCAGATTATGTTTAAGCAATGTCAAGTGTCATATGATGATGACTGAGGGCGTGATCCTGGCACATTACATCTCCATAGTAGGAATATAGGTAGATCCAACAAAGATACAGGTAATTCTTTTACTGCCTACCCCCTGCACTGAAACATAGGTACGTAGTTTCTTGGGATATGCAAGTTATTATCACATGTTTATCAAGAATTTTTCACAAATTGCAGCACCATTATAAGCTCTAACTAGAAATTTTGATTTCAGTTGGTCTGACAAGTGTGACACAACTTTTGTAGGTTTAAAGAAACTAGTCTCAACAACACCAACATTACATGGACCAAAATGGGAGCTGCCTTTCTACATCTCCACGGACGCATCAGATGTAGCTATAGGCAATGTCCTCGACTAGGAGGAGGACAAGAAACCTTATGCTATATATTATATTAGCAAAAATCTCACTCCTGTAGAACTCAATTATACAGTAACAGAAAAAGAATTCTTAGTTGGTATTTATGCAATAAACAAATTTAGACACTATATAACCAACTACCTAGTCTTTGTGTACACTAATCACTTTGTCATTCGGTATCTAGCTAATTAACCAATCACAAATGATCAAGCAACACGATGGCTATTTCTTTTGCAGGAGTTTGACATTACTATTAAAGATCGTCTGAGGAAGGAAAATCGAGTTGCTGATTTTCTATCTCGAATCCCGAAGGTTAATGATCCACTGGTGGTAGATGACCAATTTCTGGATGAACACCTGCTTTCCATGGTAGTTAAGATGTCGTGGTACACAGATGTGGCAAATTATCTGGCAGTAGAGAAGCTACCTAAACATTTAATGATAAGAGAAACAAAATTGATTGTTTAATGCAATGCCCAGTTCTCTTGGATAGGTGGATATCTTTTTTATATAGGTGTCGACATGTGTATATGCAGATGTATCCATGAGGATGAGATCCATGACATTCTGAAGGCTTGCCATGATGAACCCTGAGGGGGACATTTCATAGACTGGAGGACAGGATATAAGGTATTACAAATGGGCTATTATTGGCCCACTATTTTTAAGGATGCTAAAAAATATGCCTAGGCCTGCGACAATTGCCAAAGGATGGGCTGGCCTGGCCAATCTGATGAAATTCCTCTGCAGCCACAATTAGTCATAGAACCCTTCGAGCATTGGGCATTGGACTTTGTAGGTCCATTCCATTCTCCATCTAATCAGAAGGCCTACATATTGGTAGCCATAGATTACGTGACAAAATGGGTGGAAACAGTAGATTTACCAAGAGCCACAGAGGAAGCAATGATTAAATTCCTTTTTGGGCTATTTATGTAGTATGGATTACCGTGAGAAGTGATCACATATGGGGGAAAGAAATTCGCATGGCACAAGATTACTGCCACTCTCAAGAACCACCATATCGCACACAGGATCACTTCTCTGTATCACCCACAGGTGAACGAGTAGGTTGAAAGCACCAATAAAGTTATAGAAGTGATTCTAACCAAGAAGGTCTCAACACATTGGCAAGATTGGGCTACTAGATTGCTAGAGGCCTTATGGGCCTAACATATGACTTAGAGGAATACTACTGGATACTCTCCCTAACAACTTGTGTTCGGTAAAGAACCAATCTTTCCAATCGAATTCAAAATAAAGACTCTAAGAATGGTCCAAAAAGTGGGTCTGGATTTAACAGAAGCCCAACCTAAGTGTCTTTAGTAGATTAACAAACTAGATCAGGCTCAATCGCTTTCTTGGCAAGGAACTATAATAATACAACAACAAAGGGAAAAATGGCATGAAAACCTTATCAAGAAGAAAACGTTTCGAAAAAGGGATTGGGCACTTCTGTATGATTCCATATTCCAGGACTTCCCGAGCAAGTTGCAAACAAGATGGCTTGACCCTTATGAGATTCAAGAAGTACATAACAATGGTATTCTTACTACTATAGACGGATCTGACCATTTCTTTAAGGTAAATGAGCATCGAGTCCACCTCTACCATCAACCACTTAACAAGGAGTATTTCTACGAGAAGGTACGCAAGGACCCCTCCATGCAAATTCTAACTACAGGGAATGATAACCCAACAACTTTTTCCGTAAAAAATTGAAATTTCTTGAGAAATTGTAAATAATGTACATACCTTTGTAGGCATCACTATGTAAATATGAATTTATTTAGGAAGTTTCATTTTCCTCTTCTTTGTTTTTTTGCTGTCCAAACAATTGAATGTTTTATGTTCAATTGATTGAACAACACATTTTCCTTGTGTTGTTTTTCGTTGTTCAAACAATTGAGCATTTGTTGTTCAATTGATTGAACAACATATTTTTCTCTTTTTTTCATATTTCATTGTTCAAACAATTGAACATTTGTCGTTCAATTTATTGAACAACACATTTTCTTTTTTGTACTTCGTTGTTCAAACAATTAAACCTTTTCCATTCAATTGATTAAACAACACATTTTTCTTATTTGATTTTCATTGTTCAAACAATCAAATTTTGGCCATTCATTTGATTGAACAACACATTTTCTCTTTTGTTTTTTCTGTTGTTCAAACAATTGAACATTTTCCATTCAAATGATTGAACAACACATTTTTCTTTTTTGATTTCATTGTTCAAACAATTGAACGTTTATCATTCAATTGATTGAACAATACATTTTTCTTTTTTGATTTCATTGTTCAAGCAATTGAACTTTTGCCATTCAATTTATTGAGCAGCACATTTTTCTTTTTTGATTTCGTTATTCAAACAATTGAACTTTTGTCGTTCAATTGATTGAGCAACACACTTTGTTTTTTATTTCGCTGTTCAAAAAATTGAACGTTTGTCATTCAGTTGAGTGAACATCACAATTTCTTCTTTGTTTTTGTTTTTCAAACAATTGAACATCTTCCGTTCAATTGATTAAACAACACATTTTCCTTTCATTTGTTTTCACTGTTCAAACTATTGAATGACTATCATTCAATTGATTGAACAAAGTTTTCTTTCTTATTTGTTTTCATTGTTCAAACTATTGAACGATTGTCATTCAATTAATTGAAAATCTCATTGTTTCTTATTTGTTTCTGCTACCTAAAAAATTGAACGATTGCCATTCAATTGATTGAACAACATACTTTCCTTTTTGTTTTTCACTGTTCAAACCATTGAACAACTATCGTTCAATTGATTGAACAACACAATTTGTTTTCATTTGTTTTTCGTTGTTCAAACCATTGAACCACTGTCGTTCAATTGATTGAACAACACAATTTGTTTTCATTTGTTTTCACTATTCAAACAATTTAACAACTGCTATTCAATTGATTAAATAACACATTTTGTTTTTATTTCACCATTCGAACAATTGAATGACTGGCGTTGAATTGATTGAACAACTTTTTTTTGGTTTTGACTGATTTTGCTGTGCAAATGACTGAATGATTGTCATTCAATCAATTGAACAACACTTTTCATTTTTTATCTTGATTTTTCCACTCAAATGATTGAATGATTGACATTCAATCGATTGAACGCACCTCTTAAGAAGCTAAATTCTGAATTTTTCTCATTTTTCTCTTGATCATTATGCGATTTTCTTCTTCTTTTGTATTTCAAATAAGAACCATTTGAATTGATTTGTGCCTCTTCTAGAGAAAAATGGTAATAAAAATATCATTATGACTTATAAAAGTTGTTTCATGGTTATCCATAAGCTAATACGGTGTATCTTTACAATGACTTTCTGAACATCTTTTCTTTTGGACACATCATGAAATGATCCATTATCCTTAATCCATGCTAGCTTATGTTTATCCTCCCAAATGAATAAAAATCATTGATATAATGTTAATGGGATAAGAGTATAACAATTTCATTGGCATATTTTTGCTTACACCATCCCTGACTCTTAAGGAGAAAATGAGTTTCAATTCCAAAAGAAAAATAAAATAGCAAAATGCATAAAACATTGTCTAAAGAGGATAGGGGGTCTCATCACAAGCCATCCTACCATGATCATAAAGATGTAATAGGTGACATTCCAATTTGGCTACCAAACCAAGGAAATGACCTTGATAATTAATCTAATAGAAGAATAGAGGGTCTCATCACGAACCAACCTGATCATTTTATTACACCGTGGTGAGTGGCACTATGGTTATCTGGTCACCATGCCAGTATAGTGGTCTCTTTGTGACAAAAGAAAGAAAAATAACTATAAGAAGGAGTCTGGCTCATTTGGTAGGGTTAAAAAGCAACCCTGCAGAGGCTATGAATGCTTGTTTGTAGCAATGGCTCTTCTTGTGGTATTGGAGTATCATCTTATATTGCCATATGACATCTACCTCTTATCACCTATGAATTTATTTCTAATGAGAATTTCTATTTGGTAGAACTTTTACAAGCTGAATAGCATGGTGACTTTAATATATATTCATTATATTCCATACGTCCAAGCATTAAATGATAGTCATTAAACACATATCACCGATTATGCTGATGTGATTAATTCCACTCATGGTAAAGATATTTGACATAATGACTTAAAATTGTTGTTTTTATTTGATTTGGCCAATTCACGTCTAATGTCAGATATTGCTTAAATGCTTTACTGATTTGCATGTTGTGTTTTTAGATTGACTTCTGACATTTATTCTGTATTAGTCTATTTGCTTGTTTTATGTGTGCTAAAAGGATGCCGACACCCTTTTCTCATCAGAGAGGGGATGGCCTACATATGCATGAAACGTATCCTAGTTATGGATAACTGTGTGACAATCATTTGGATTACCTCCAGAGTATGAACTGCATGATGAGCATGAATGTGTAATAATTAGCAGGAAATTCTGATTGGACGAAGAATGGAAACCATTACGACGGGTATGCGAACTTACAATTCTGTATTAAGTATGGCTAACAGGATGAATGAATTAACTAAAAACAGTAATAATTATCCAAGTAGTGTCATTTACTTGATCATTTTTGTAATATACATTGTTCTTGTTTTGCATTACAGGGGTAAAACACAATTGAATACAAGAGAACCAACCTCAAGTGTAGCAGCCATGGGAAAAAGAGAAATCCAAAGTGAACCTCCAGTATTGATGGTGTCAGATCAAGCTCATGAAATCCTTGAATGTGCTAGCTGGCTGCAGTATTTAAATGGACTGCAGGGATTCCAAGAAGACGTAACGTTGGAATTTCTACAAAATCTGCAGAACGGTAGTACAATGGTCAAAGGAATAAGCATGATTGTTTCTGAAGAAGTCCTAGCCAAAGTCATCAGACTTCTAGAAAAAGGGGTGAAATGAGCAGACAAACACGTCCTTTTATACAGCGCACTTGAAGCATTCCAAGACCTGAGCGAGCGACTGGTACGAACAAGGAAAGCAATTCATCCTTTGGCATTGCAGCAACCGTGGCAAGAACTAGCGGTCATTGTCCAAAGATATATCACCTGCAATGGCTGACATGATGTGGTAAAGCCCAGACAACTAAAACTTCTAGCCATTTTAAAGAAAAGAATTTCAGTTAATTTACCATTTTATCTGAATTCCCTGTTACATGATGTTTCCTGACGGGTAAGGACAGCCAAGGACCCACATAATGTAGTCAACCATCATGGGTTAATTAAGTTAATTATCACAAATAGATTGGCACAACAACAATTAACATGGGATAGTATCATAAATCCTACCTTGACTGCACCCCTGGAAAATGTAGAAATAGAGTAGCAAGGGCCAAGAAACCTAGGCCCAAAGAGAATACTAAAGAGAAAGAGTCCCTCTACACCCCTATAATTAGATACGCTAGGTGCTCTGTGCAAGTAAATACCCAGCGGCACATCCCAATCCAAGCAGCGGAAGCCGAACCATCCCACACACCTCCTCTTAGTCCCTAAGACCCTCCTTTGCAAGACTATGAGGAGGAAGTGGCCAGGGTTTTGGGAAGCATGGGAGTGTTTACCAAAGGTGCAAAATAACCAAGGAACATTGAAAAATAAAATTGTACCCTTGCTGATAGTCCCTATCATGAACAAACCCAGCCATACATTGATGCAATCGAGGAACAAAGGGAGTCAATTTGTGCTATGGAAACACCCCTTGAAGCCAAGGTACATGAAGGAGAAGCCAACAGAAAGGAAACTCAAATAGTAGGCACCGGTCTAGTGGAACCCCTAGTAGAAGGAAACCCTAAAGATGAAAACTTGAGAGATGTCAATCAACCAAGTGATACTCCCTTATCGAAGTCCCCTGTGAATGAGGCCTACCAAGGAGAAGACCACGAGAATGATAATTGTTTAGGAGATACCATTGCATTGGGATCTCCTAAAAATGAAATACATAATAATTATGAGTTGAAAGGAGAAATTCCACCAGATAAGACAGTTCCAATTGGGAACATCCCTGATGATGACATGGCACAACCTGTACAAGAAGTAGAGGATAATGCAGCTTCAAAAGAAGGCCCTAGAATAGAGAAGCCCTACAGAGCTAGGCTTAGAAAGATGCTTAGAAAGTACAGAAAATAGATGCAAGTGATGAGGCAACTGGAATATTTATTAAAAGAGGCAACCAAAACCAAGAAATTGAAAGTGGAAATGGAGACTGCAAGAATGCAAATAGAACAATGTTCTTCCAAGGATGTTGAGACTCAGACAAAGTTTCTTAAGGTTTTTCCAAAATACACCTAAACTGAGCTAGCTATGATAGAAGACATTTCCATGCAAACTGAGGAGCCCTGTATCTTTTCACAGGGAACTCAAACAAACCACCCCACTGCGGACATTGTTGTCCAAACAGATGTTCAAGAAGATGTTCGAGTTAATTGTATAATTCAAGAAGTAGTTGAAGTTGCTATGCAGACTGACCCTGTGGAGACCCAGGATGTAGAGGCCCAAACAAATGAAACACCCCTTTACACCCCCTTTGTAAGATAGGTCATCATCAAAAAATTTTAGAATGAGCTACTAATGGTTCACCAAGAACTAGCTCAGCACAAGGAAAAGGTGTTCCCTCTACATGGACATCAAGGGTTAAAGAAGAAGTTTGAAGCACTTATGAGGATTGAAGATGAGACCTTTGCTTGGTATAAGCCTGAGAAAAAGAAGGTTGAAATATTAGAGGGTCAATTGCAAAAACATAGAGAGCAAATGGAAACTCTCTACTCTCTCTATTCAAACACCCTATCTTGCCGAGTCCCCGCCACAAATTATGGTTTATTTATCATGGAAATATACCTCCTGTTAAAAGTTAAGGCCATTAGGGCTGGTAAACTGGCAGAGATAAAAACCACCCCTAACTTTATCAAATGATTTAGACAGCGTGATGAGAAGGTCAAGTGCCCCCTTTGTGAACTCTATATGCATAATTTTGTTTTAGAAGATGAGAGGAACAACCACCCTGCCCCTCTAATAGGAGACATTCAATTTCAGGCATTCCTCTCATCTGTTGCCAATCAGCTCAAATGGGCCAAGGCTCACAACACTTTTAGAAGACGTGAGTATGGCATTGACCAATGGGTCAGAGGGAAGCCTACACAACCATTACTCCTATCTGTCAGGCATAAATAGTTTATGGAAAAGGACGATGTCGTAGGCAAATTGGTGCCACTCCATACTGATATCATTCAGGCCAGAAAGGAATACTTTCAAGACATTAAAGAAGAAGCCCTAGCTGCATCAAGGTAGAGGTGGGAAGTCTCTAGTAACATTGTGAGGAGTCGAGAACCATTTGGATATCGAAACTTCCAAGCCGCCTCTTCCCGTTTTTATAAATATAGCAATATGATTTCAACAATGGGGCCAAATTGGATACGATGTCATTATAGAACCCCAATCATATGGTACCCTCCTAAACAATACCATAGTGATTATAAATTAAAGGATCTTGAGGTAACCCAGGCCTTTGTTGTCCTTAAGCAAAAGAATGGTTTTAGGAATTACAAGGAGGAAGTATATCTTGCTTATTCCCTCACTAGGTTTCATCTAAACTATATGCTTGCACGCAGAGATGCAACAAGGTAAGCTGGGGAGTATGTTGGGATGGGAAAAAGGTATGATTTCTCTTCATAAAATGCTTCATTTATCATTCATCCTTATATGATTATCTCTGTCTATAGATTAAAATGAGGAAAATATCGGCTAAAGTTGGATGAGACTATTTGGTGATAGAATAGAAAAATCTAGTACGAAAAACTGATTATTTCCTATCATTGTATGCAAAGATATGGATTAGGCAAAAGTTGTTCAGTTGGCATAACAACATGAGGCCATAAAAGGGAAAGGCTATAGAATCTTGGATAGACAAGGAAGTGGAAGATTAGTTCAAACATTCCTATTTTATCACATGGTCAAATTTTATATTGTGAAATTTTTAGGCCCATATACTACTAGTGTAACCCCTTATTGTTATCAGTACAACCCCCTTATTATATTGTTGTACCCATGTAGTCCCCATATTGTTACTATTGTGCCCCATAGAAGCCCACTATTGCTATTATTGTGCCCTTACATTATTATTGTTATGTCTGCTCTAATTATATTATGACCCCTTAGACTCCTATATATATAAAGGAAGTCTTGTCATTTGTATCATCCAAGAATTTTTCATTTATGTAATGTAAAGGAGGTTGCCCCATCGAAGAGGCTTAATTCTAAGGCGTTCATCTATCTTTTCTATCTTTTTGTGAGTTGGTTTCATAACATTTGGTATCAGAGCTTTGAATTCTAGGGTTTTGCTGCTCCAAATAGGTCATCGTGGAATTTTCGCTATAACTTTTTTCTATGACATTTCAGAAGCGAAAAAAAAAAAAACAATTGAGACGAAATCACACTGAACCTTGGGTTGGAATTTCAGAGCTTTTAGCACAATATTTGTGGATATATGATATGAGGAAGTTGGTCTTTTTGCAGACTCCTGAATTACATTCCAAACAAGTGACCTTGGGAAAATCTTCATAACTTTTTTTTTTATCATTAGATTGCAATTTCATAAGAAGTTATAGAAAGAGGACGGGCTGTAGCTTCTTGTATATATTTTTTACACCTGAGGGTCAAAACAGTGACACGTGGCACTTCATACAAGTTCACTCTTTTGAAAAGGTATATAATTAGGTCATCCTGGGAGATTGTGCATAAATCTTTCTTAGAGAATCTTAATTCGATCAGACTATTGGCATTAGAATGAGGACGCAGAGGGCTACTTCAGGTCGCAATTTCATAACTTAAAGATCTAAAAGTACAAAGTTACAGTCATTTCAAGATTGAGCTCCTAAAATCAAGAAAAAGTGAGATGATGAAGTTTAATGGCAAGGATCTGGTAAATTGAATACTACATATGGAGAAATATTTTGATCTACATGGTGTACCACTATTACAAAAGGTATGTGTTGCATCTTCATATTTAGAACAAGATCAATTTTTATGGTATAAAGGGCTTTGTTCTCATAAAAAACTTGTTACATGGTCAATTTTCATGGAGGATATTATAACACATTATGAGAATACAAAGAGCAACACCTTCTTTAGAGAAACACCACTACAATTGGAAGAAAAATGTGAAAAAGGGCTTTGTTACAAAGTGGAAAGAAAATTATGGCAACAAGGAGTTCTACCCCTCATAACTGTAAATATGGAACTGTTGTCTCTCCTAGCCTTCCACAACCTACAAGGGTTACACCACAACAATTGGAAGAAAAAAGAGAAAAAGGGATTTGTTACAATTGTAATAGCAAATGCACTAAAAGTCATAAGTGCGTTGAGAAGAAATTATTTTACATAGAGTATGAAGAGGAGGAAGAAAAGGTTCAAGAAACATCAAAAGAAGAGGATATACGCCAGGACCCAACCTCGGAGAAAGAAGAAATGAATCTGACAGGTATTGTAAAGCATTGGCAAGAATTACCACTCCTAAAACTCTCAAGATAGAAGGACATATCAAGAAGAAAAAGTTTCAAGAAGTGAAAGATAACATCAGGAAAGGAGAAATGAATCCAACCATATCTCATAATGCATTGGCCAGAATTATCACTCCTCAAACTATCCAGATAGAAGGACATATCAAGAAAAAAAAAGTTCAAGGAGAAAGATCACATCGAGCATCAAGAAATGAATCGAACCATATCTTGTGAAGCATTGGATGAAATTACCACTCCTCAAAATCTCAAGATGGAAGGACATAGTAAGAAGAAAAAGGTTCAAGCAGTGAAAGATCACATCGAGCATCAACAACAAGTTCTCCAACTTTTAAGGGATAACACCACTTTGGTGCAAAATTGAATGAAACAATAGCCAAATCAACATTGTAGTGAAAAATGTTTTGATGTAGGTGATTGGGTATTTTTTTACTACTACATCTCAAGCAAGCTATTTATGAGAAGGAAATGTTGGCAATACTACATGCACTTAAGAAATGGTCACGTTACAGAATGGGAAGAGACTTCAAGGTAAAAATGGATCATGATAGTCTTAAATACTTTTTAGAACAACTATTATCTTTAGAAGAACAGAAAAATGGGTCACAAATATGTTGGGTTATGACTTTGACATCATCTATAGAAAAGGGAAGCAAAATTTTGTTGCAGATGCACTCTCAAGAAAGGATGAGGATGTGGACGCATTGTTTTGTGTTATTTCCATTATCCAACTAGATTGGATAAATGAAGCAAGGGATGAATGGAAGAAGGACGAAGAAGTATGGCCACTCATTCAAAAGTTGTAGAAGATCCCAATTCAAACAATATTGCCAGAACTTGAAGAGGAAGGAAAGATCATATTGGAACCTGGAGCACTCACAAACACAAGAACTTGATAGCTACGAAATCGATCGATTTCAGAGAATATCATCAAGTGCAAGAACTTACCAGCTGAATATTCCACATGGGTGGACAAGAATTTTATACAGAAGGATCAAGAACTACTCAAGCGTTGAGGACAACGCTTTTTTAAGGAGAGGGGCATGTTAGCCCCCTATACTATTAGTCTAACCCCTTATTGTTATTAGTACAACCCCCTTATTATATTGGTGTATCCATGTAGTCCCCATATTGATACTATTTTGCTCCATAGAAGCCCACTATTGTTATTATTGTGCCTTTACATTATTATTGTTATGTCCGCTCTAATTATATTATGACCCCTTAGACTCCTATATATAGAAAGGAGTTCTTGTCATTTTTATCATCTAAGAATTGGTCATTTGTGTAATGTAATGGAGATTTTCCCCTCGAAGAGGCTTAATTCTAAGGATTTCATCTATCTTTTATATCTTGTTGTGAGTTGGTTTCATCTAAACTATATGCTTGCACGACGACATGAAATAAGGTAAGTTGGGAAGTATGTTGGGACAGGAAAAAGGTATGATTTATCTTCATAAAATGCTTCATTTATCATTCATCCTTATACTATTATCTTTGTCTATAGATTAAAATGAGGAAAATATCGGCTAAAGTTCGATGAAACTATTTGGTGATAGAATAGGAAAATCTACTATGAAAAACTAATTCTTTCCTATCATTGTATGCAGAGATGTGGATTGGGAAAAAGTTGTTCAGTTGGAAAAACAACATGAGGCCATAAAAGGGAAAAGCTACAGAGTCTTGGATAGACAAGGAAGTGGAATATTAGTTCAAACATTCCTATTTTATCACACAGTCAGATTTTATATTGTGAAACCCTCAAGATCCCCTAATCCTGAGGATTCACTTTTATCCAGTTTCTTTTTTATGTTATATATAGGGTTGAAAGGCAATTAGATACAGTTTAGACTTTAATAATCTGTAACTGTTATTTTTGAAAACATATATGTTGTTATATCAGTGACTCTATTAGTTGTTACTTGCAATTAATGAGAGAAGGTTGTGTTTGATACATCTTCATATTCTATGTTCTTATTAAGTAGAGGCTTTCGGCGACTCTGGGCCTATTCATAAGAAGTTTCACTGCTCCTTTGTGTTATATTTTTATATTTAGTCTTTTCTATTGATTTAAAGTTCAGTTATTTCATTTATCGTGAAGGTTTGTGATATTGATTCATACTTCTATTCAATTAGATTTAGAGTGAAGCCGTGTGATATACCTAAGGCGTGCTTTGATGGGAATGAGTGAATTCGTATTGATAGAAAATTGTTGTTCATTTGAATATATGTTATCATAGATCTTAAGAGATAAGACTGATTAACTTCTATAGATTGCAATATAGATTGTTTGCTATTTAGGAATCCTTTATCACTATTTGTTGTTCAGTTACTGATTGCTATCCAACTATTGATTGTTAATTGTTATTCACTTACTATTGTTGTTCAATTGAGAAATGCATATTGATTTGGGTTGTTATAGATTAACAGTGTTGTTCAATAGCTATAGTTTCTTTACTTGATTGAGTACGATCAGTCTTCAGGTTATTTGAACAATTCTAAGTGTAATTCTTATTTGCATTCAGATTCAATTGATTTTGGAGCAAGTTGCATAGAATTGTAGTGTGTTGAGAGTATTTCTTCCATATAGGTCTTTTCAGAATTGTGTGAGTTGAATTGAACAATTAGTCTTTAGTGATTTCAACGATTCATCATTAGATAACCTCTAGATTCATTGTGTTATGAAACCAGCTCACAAAAATATAGAAAAGATAGATGAACGCTTTAGAAATAAGCTTCTTCGAGGGGGAAACCTCCTTTACATTACAAAAATTAACAATTCTTGGATGATTCAAATGAAGAAAACCTCCTTTCTATATATAGGACTCTAAGGGGTTACAATATAACCAAACCAACCTAACAATAATAATATAAAGGCACAAAAATAACAATAGACGGATTCTATGGGGCACAATAATAACAATATGGGGACAATAGGGGCACAACAATATTAATAAGGGATACAATTACAATATTAATGGGGGAATCACTAGTATTATAGGGACCTAACATGCCCCTCTCCTTCAAAAAACTGTTGTCCTCAATGCTTGAGTAGTTCTAGATGCTTTTGTATAAAATTATCATCCTCCCATGTGGAATCTTCAGGGATAAGTTCTTCCACTTGATGAGATACTCTGAAATGGATTGATTTTGTAGTTGTCGAGTTCTTATTTCTATGACTGCTTCCGATTCCAATATAATTTTTCCTTCCTTGTCAAGTTCTGGGAATATTTTTTGAACTGGGAGCTTTTCACCTATAACCTTCTTTAAACATGAAACATGGAAAACTAGGTGCACTTGAGATGCTTCAGGAAGCTCCAATTTGTATGCCATAGTACAGATCTTTTGCAACACCTTGTATGGACCATAATACTTTGGTGAAAATTTGTTATCCTTCTTAGCTTGCTTGAGGGACATTTGTTTATATGGTTGTAGCCATAGGAATACCCAATCACCTACATCAAAACTTCTTTCACTGTGATGTTGATCTGCTTGTTGTTTCATTTTATTTTGTGCCAACACGAGGTTATCCTTTAAGAGTTGGAGAACTTGTTGTTGATGCTCGATGTGATGTTCCACTAGTTTAACCTTAGAATTTTCTCTTAAATATGATGTGATGGATGGTGGCTGATATCCATAGAGTGCCATAAATGGGGTCATTTTTGTTGCAGTATGGAAGGAAGTGTTATACCACCATTCAGCCAGAGGCAACCATTTGACCCATTCTATCTGTTTATTAGATACAAAGCAACTAATATATCATTCCAAACATTTGTTTACTATCTCCATTTGCTCATTAGATTGAGGATGATAAGATGAGCTATGAGTTAGCTGAGTACCAAGACAAGAAAATAATTATGTCCAAACATTTCCTGTAAAAATGGGATCTCTGTCACTTACAATAATCTTTGGGTTTCCATATAGCTTTTGAATTGTTTTCATAAATGCCATAGAAACTGTATTGGCTTTAAATGGATGTGATAATGCACAAAAGTGTGCATACTTGGTAAGTCTATCAACTACCACCATGATGAAACTCTTTCCCTCAGACTTGGGTAAACCTGTGATAAAATCCATTGAAACCTCCTCCCAACATTGGCTTGAAATGGATAAAGGTTGTAATAGACCCAGTGTCTTAATTGTTTCAACTTTATTTTGTTGGCAAACCAAACATTCCGCCATAAACTTTTGAATATCCGATTTAAGGCCATCCCAAAAAAATTCCTTCTTAACCCTGTGGTAAGTTCTTAAAAATCCTGAGTGCCCTCCTAAGGGAGAAGCGTCCAATTCCAGAAGAATATTTTGTTTGAGTTGGGAATTATTACAGAGGTATAAGCGATCTTTGTACCATAAAAAATTATTTTTCTAGCCAAATGTATCAGATGTACTGGAATCTTATTGTAACTTTCAAATAAGTTCCCACACTTCTTCGTCATTCTTTCATTCCTCTCTTGCTTCGTTTATCCAATCTGGTTGGATAATATAAATGGTGCACAACAATGCTTCCACATCCTCATCCTTTCTTGAGAGTGCATCTGCCACAACATTTTGCTTCCCTTTTTTGTATATGATTTGAAAGTCATAACCCAACATCTTTGTGACCCATTTTTGTTATTCTTCAGAGGATAATCTTGTTCTAAAAAGTATTTAAGGCTATCATGATCCATTTTTACCTTGAAGTGTCTTCCCATTAGGTAGGATCGGGCCATTTCTTAAGTGCATGTAGTATTGCCAACATTTCCTTCTCATAAATAGCTTTGTGTAAATACTTCCCTTGATTGGACGACTTTCGAAAGTAATGGGTCTTTCATCTTGCATTAAAACAACACCAATTCCATTTCCGAAAGCATCACATTCCACAATAAAGGTTTTTGTGAAGTCTAATGTAACTAAAACAGTGCTTGGCACATTGCCTCCTTAAGATCTTCAAAGGCCTTTGTTGCTTCTAGAGTCCATGAAAATGCATCTTTCTTCAACAATGTTGTTACAGGTGCTACTATTTTCACATAATTCTTAACAAACTTGCAATAATACCCTATCAACCCAAGAAATCCTCACAAATGCTTTATGGATGTGGGGATTTTCCATTCCTTAATGGCTTTAATTTTGCTAGGGTCTACCTTAACTCCTTCATGAGAGACAATATGACCCAAATATTCCACCTCTTGTACTCCAAAGAAACATTTGGATCTTTTTGCATATAATTGTTTCTCCTCCAATAGTTGTAGCACCCTGTGAATGTGTTCAACATGATCCTTCCAAGACTTGCTATAGATTATTATATCATCAAAAAATACTAACGCAAATTTTCTAAGGAAGGGTTTGAAAATGGAATTCATCAAACCTTGAAATGTAGAAGGTGCATTCGTAAGGCCAAAAGGCATGACCAAAAACTCATAGTGACCATCATGAGTTCTAAATGCTATTTTCAGAATATCTTGAGTCGTCATTCTAATTTGATGATATCCTAAACAAAGATCTAACTTGGTGAAGTAAATTGATCCATGCAATTCATCCAATAATTCATCAATGACAGGAATGGGAAACCTATCTTTAATAGTGAGCTTGTTGAGCTCCCTATATTCCAGACACATGCACCATGATCCATCCTTCTTGTGCACCAATACTACTGGAGCAGAGAAAGAGCTTTGTCTAGGTTGAATTATACCAGCCTCAAGCATGTCTGCAACCATACGTTTAATTTCACTCTTTTGGGCATAGGGATACCTGTACGGCCTGATGTTTGGAGGAACACTTCCTGGAATCAAATGAATAGCATGATCATGATCACGAATAGGTGGGAGACCTTTGGGAGTCTCAAATATCTTGGAATGATTGTCCAAGACTTTTTGGAGATTTGGAGCAATAGATGATTTCAATGTGGAAACATCTAGCGAAAATAATTGTGCATACACCTCATTGTTCCTTTTCTAAAAGCTTTGTCATACTATTAGAGCTTATTATCTTTCCCGGTTTCCCTTCAATACCCCTTAATTCAACTTCCCTTCCTTTCGCATACAATTTCATAAAAAGTTGTTGAAAGTTAAAAGCTATTGTACCCAAGGATTGTAGCCATTGGACTCCTAGTACGACATCAGCACCTCCCATTGGAATGGAAAGCATTGGGATTTTCAATACATATTCTCCCATGGATAGCTTGATATTATGGCACTTTCCAGAGCAATTTATTTTTCCTCCATTTGCAACCATCACTTGACACTCTGGTGCTGGATATAGGAAGCAATTCAATTCTTTTGCTACCTTACAATGAATAAAATTGTTGGTACTTCCTGAATTAATCAACACTATTACCTTTTTCTTCTTGATTTGTCCTTCTATCTTGATGGTTTGTGGAGTGGTAATTCCAGCCAGTGCATTGCAAGATATGGTCAGATTCGTTTCTTCTTTATCTAGGCTTTGTTCCTGGAGTATATCCTCTTCGTTTGACCTTTCTTGCTCATTTTCTTCTTCCTCTTCACAATCTATGTAGAATAATTTCTTCTCAGCACACTTATGACCTTTAGTGTATTTGCTATCACAACTGTAACAAAGCCCTTTGCTCTTTTTTTTTCCAATTGTTGTGGTATCAACCTTATAGGTTGTGGAAG
>APFE031251928.1:0-57717 GCA_000404065.3 Pinus taeda
TTTCTAGAAGATTCCATGATCATCCACCTTGCAAACTGTCTCTACCATTTGTCTACTCTCACCCATCGCACCCTACAGAAGGGATTTTCAATATGCATCGCACTTTTTTCATGTGGCAGGTGAGATGCATCACACCCTTAGCAATGAGTAGTCTGTGTGGTCCAGTTTTGACCAGTTTTGAACAGTTTTCCATGGAGAACTTCTGGGAGATGATGTAATCAGCTGACCTTGTTCCTTTAGGGTGTGGAACAACACTTTTAGGGACTCATAAGCCCTTGGTTTATGGACATATATGATTGGGGTTGCAGTTCCAAAATATTTCTATAACAGAGCCGAATGCTGCTATGATGAAACTGATGAATGTGAACTAGGTGACTACTAAAGCAAGGTGGGAGGGCATGTCTCCAAAGGGAACCCGCTCTGAATGCTACTCCAGAATTAAAATGGACATAACTCAGGTCAATATAACTCAGAATATTTATTATAACCTGTTTTTGGAAATAAAAGGATCATTTTTCATCTTCCCATGTGTTGGAAATCCTTATATGGACACTCTAAAATCTCAGATTCGTGTTGCAACTATTCCGCCGTCACAAAATTTCTGAAAAAATAGTTGATTTTAAATCAACAATATCTCCCACATCTAAAATCCGATTCTACCCATTGTTTTTTTTTAAATTGGGTGATTTTTCGAGAGGAACTTAGATATGTAATCAATGTTTCGAAATTTTGCATAAAACTACAAAACATTATAGGATAGTCGTCGTCCAACAATTGTCGTCAGAAAAAAAATCTACAAAATTGCTGATTTTAAATTAGCGATATCTCTCTCATCTGAACTTTGATTCAGCCGATTGTTTTTTTTTTAATTTTGGTATTTTTTCACAAGGAATCCATATCTGGTATTTTTTTTGTAAATATTTCACAAAAATTTTTATATCTGATTTGCAAACCTGCCGCCCAAAAAAAAATTCCTGCAAAAAAATGAAAAAAGAAAAATTCTTGCTGCTTGACCCAAGAAAGTGTTCTGTGGAGGTCACAACGTGTGCTTGAATTTTGTTGAATATTGATGCAAAATTTGAAACTGAAATATGCATCAAACCCTCATTCCCATGGAATCATAACCTGCTCTTATACCACTGATCAGGATCTTGGAGGGAGGCCCCCAAGATATAAAAGATTGTAATGGATCTTTGGGGGAGACCCCCAAGATCTAAAAAATTGAATTGCCAAAGGAAAAAGAGGAGAATGCCCAATAAACAAAGCCACAAAGAAACTTTTTATTAAAACAGAGAATAACTGTAAAAGCTACATTGTTGTGGATAATCTTTCCTTTACAAAATGTGACTTGTTACTTTAGTATTCTTGGCTTACAATACCACGAGACAATCCATGGTTGAATGAATATCCTAGGTGGAGTCACAATACCAGGGTGAATGAATACCATGGGTGGATGTCACTTACAATACCATGGGTGGATGCCACTTACAATACCATGGGTAAATTACATGGGTGGATGAATAACATAGGTGGATGAATACCATGGGTTGATGCCATTTTTCATGCGGATCAACATCATGACCTCATGCATGACAAATACACCCATACTAATGTATGCATAATTAAAATATGGAAAACATGCATGCATACACGATACATACAAGCACTGACATGCATAACCAATGCATAATCGACCTATACTTATGATAAACACATCCAACAACGCACCATCCACTTTCACATGGCGACATCACTGCAACCATGAACAACACCCTGCATATGCAACAAGAACATAAAACAAAAGTATAAGTAACACATATGCAACCAACATGAATGCATGACCAACACACACCACCCATCCAGTCAAAGGGGTGAACCATGCTCTAATACCACTTTGTAACACCCTCCTCCTACATTTACCCAAGTTAACTGGTACGTTGGGGTAAACATGTGATGAGAGTTTACTACAATCTGATTCAAATCCCGATTCATAGTTAAGGAAGTGGAACTAACACAACACAACCATTCTGACCATACCACATAACCTACAAGATTCAACCAACCCTTCCATGTGATCAACCCCTGCAACAACTTGACACTTGACTACCCTAGATCCTTAGTCGCTCCCATGACATGGGCACGCATGCAACTGGGGCCCTCCATTTGCTCTTAGAGCATGGACATGCAAATGACTAGGGTTCTTTTCAGTTAGTTCTGAGCCTATGTCCTAGATTCTATGCCACTTTTTCAGGGCCAGGACTCAGGCCACTACCCAGAACTGCATGAAACTTTCAGGGATGGAAAGTAACATAAAAACAATGATACAAATGCAAATACTTTAATAAGGACTCGGTTCGATCCCTACTGGCCATGAAAATCATTTCGTCAAACATGTCACAAATATGCATTCTATAGGTCATAACAACAGATCTGAGCATAGGGGTCTCATACTTATCTGAGAATCACTAAGAAGTGTTGATGCCTTATCACATTAGCTGAATTATCATTTATTAGGTCATATATTCATTGTACATTCATTTACAAATCAAAACATGATGAGAGCTATACACCATCATTATCATAAAACATGCTCATAACCAGCATCTAACCAATAGAAATAACGAAAGTACATCAACCATAATTGCCTCATATGAACCAGTACATTTTCACATAAAATACCAAGGAGAAATAGTTCTTATTATTGAATGATTAGGCCAACTAGGTTAGGGACTTCCATGTAACACCCGACCATAGATTAGCTGAACCAAATCTTTCTTTAAGTCAATCACCCTCGTGCCATATTCCAAGCATGAATGTGGGATTTATAACCAAAATAAAACAAAGCTTCTCGAGGCTACACCACTTCAACCTCGATAATAGAACTAGGTTTTACTATAATCCCCACCAGATCGTTAGGCCAAAGCAGCTAGATCTCTCCACCTACACCATGAGGGATTTTTTCGTCCCAACCTCTTGGCCTTTTGGTGTATCCTGCCATTACCTGTCAAGGGATTCCTATACCTACAAGGTCTCCACCCTCTAGGTTTTACTATGTATCCCATCCTAGGATTCCTAGGCCCAATATTCAAGGGTACTCACCACTAAGATTTACCGTGTATCCCACCATTCACCAGTCAAGGGATTCCTATGCTCAATCTAGGTGTTCACATTCAGGCTTTACTGTGTATCCCATCCCAAGATTCCTAGGCCTTGTGAATAATCCTAGGACCACCTCACTCAACTGTGATTCCATTCAACAATCCAGCTCAATCATATACAAAATAAGCCACCACACCATGGCTATTCAGAAATGGCAAGGCTAGGCTGAAAAACATTGTCACACATGGAAAAACCCATTCTCATGACAACAAGAGAACCAAGAACACACATGCATAACCATGCATGCTAAATCTAGCAAGGAAATCACACACCAAATAGACATTTGCAAATAACCCCATTGTAGTTCCTAGAACATGCTCTTCCTTGCTTTATTTATGCTTCCTATTTGCTTCTTTGCTTTTCTTGATCCAATGCTGAAGTGCTCCAAGAAAACTCTGTGTCCAATACTATGAGAGAGAGAGAGAGAATAGAGAGATATCTCCAAAAATAAACTAATAAAAAAGTACCAACTGATCCTCAAAAGCTATTTTATTAATGAGGCCTTTATTTTCTTCATTTTCATATATTTTCCTTCATTTTCCTCCTCACAGGTAACATGTGACCTTTCACCTTCATTTTCTTCTAATTTCCTTTATTTTCATAAATAAAATGCAACTTAATTCAATTTTTCCTTTCCAAAGCCTTTGCTATTGCCTTTGAAAATTTCCTTATCCATAATAAACTAAATGAACACCCAAACCAGGATGTCTTGTCCAACATTCAACTTGGAATAAGTGTCCCAGAACCGTGGTTATTATTTTTCCTTTATTAACTTTTATTACATGAAATTTTCACCAGGGCTGCTACAAAACCGCCCCCCTTGGGGGAACAATATCCTCAATGTTCAATGACACCTATAACCAACAAGACTACTACTAAAAGCAAAACATATTGCCCATGGATATTTATAACTTAGCTCGATGTAGTATTTACAATAATCAACTTGCTAAGAAGTAACCCAACATTACAACATAACTACGTGATACCCATAATGACATGACCCCCATATCGCTTATTGGAGATTTATAACACAACTCATGGTAGTATTTACATCCATAGACATAAAAAAAACATCATACCGAACATATACCGAAAACATATATCAAGGACATTCACTCAACCAACGAATAAAGAAGGATACATAGCCCGCATTTGATCAACCATCTCCCATGTAGCTTCATCGGGCCAAAAGTTCTTCCACTACACTTTAACCTACTTGATTTTTTAGTTCTAGAGCATAAGTGTCTTTCTCTGCAATATACACTGTGGTTCTAGCTAGAATTCTCCTTCTAGATCCACCTACAATACATACCAGTCAATCACATTATCAACATATTTAACATACTTCTTAAGTAATGACACATAGAAAACATCATGGAAATTCACTTTCAGAGGCAGTGCAGGTCAATAGACGACTAGTCTAATCCTTTCAATTATCTTGAAGGGTCCACAAAACCGAGGTTTCATCTTGGCACATGATCCAATTTGCAAGGAGCTCTTTTTGGGCTTGATGCACATTTACACTTGTTCCCGAACCTGAAAATCCTTAAACAACCTATTATGGTATGCATAAAATTTCTATTTGTCATGAGTTGTCTTTAGATTATTCTTTATTACATGCATTTTGTGTTCCATCTATGCCAACATATCTGGTACAATCAACACGTTGTTCACTGGATCACTCCAACTGATGGGAGTATTGAAACTCCACCCATAGAGTGCCTCAAACATACTCATCCTCAAAGAATCTTGGTAACCATTATTATAAGAGAACTTGAACAACAAACGATACTCCTCCCATCTCCTCTACTAGTGCATGACATACATCCTCAACATGTCCTCCAATATCTAATTGATCCTCTCTATCAGTCCATCTATCTGCGGAATATAAGTTGTGCTGAAGGCCAACTCTGTACCCAAACCTCCAAACAACTCTTTCCAGAATCTAGAAGTGAACTTAGCATCTTTGTTTGAAACAATATTCTTCGGACCACCATGCAATCTGACCACATCTATGATGAAGACCTGTGCTACATTACTGGCTTAGTAAGTGGACTTCACTGGAATGAAGTGTGCTACCTTTGTTACCATTTCTACCAGAACCATGATGGAATCATTTTGTCTAGATGTCCTTGGAAAACCTATAATGAAATTAATGGAAATGACCTCCCATTTCCACTCTAGAATTAGAATCGGTTGTAGTAATAAACTTGGGTGCTAACACTTTGCATTCACCTATTAACAATCCAAGAACCTAGCCACAAACTCTACAAAATCCTTCTTCATATTTGGCCAATAATAGAGCTGATTAACCACGTTCATTGTCTTTTGATATCTTGGGGGTCCTGAATATGGTTTCGTAAGAAAATCTCTCAAGATAATATTCTTGAGCTCATTGTTGTCTCACACATATATGTTGTCCCTAAATCTGATCAAGGCATTTGTTGAGAGATGATAGTATGCATCCTGTGCACTTGTACCTGTACTTCATTATAACCAATGCATGAGCTCTATGTACCTATTATCCTACTGACCTCCTTGTAAGATCTTATCCTGTAGATCTGTCCCATAAGAACTCATAGCTACAATGTGATTTACTTGTATCTTCCTGCTAATATCATCTGCAACCATGTTCTTTTTACACTTGTTGTACCTGATCTCAAAGTCAAACTCACTAATTGTGCCAACCATATAGCTTGATTTACATGTGGATTTAGTTGGTCAAATAGGTACCTCAACCCACTGTGATCACTCATCAATACAAATCTCATAACCCCATAAATGATCTTACCTCTTCCACATTTCTAGGAGCTTCCCACTCCATGATAGCCCTTATATTCTCTGGATCCACCGTTATGCCTTCCTTGGAAACAAAATGTCGCATGTAATGCACCTCTGTCTGAAATAAAATGCATTTACTAAATATTAGCATACAACTGATGCTCTCTCAACAATCTCAATATTGTTGCTCAATGCTCGACATTCTCTTCCTCACTTTTAGAATATAATAAGATGTCATCAATGAATACAATAACAAACTTGTCCAGATAAGGATGCAACACAGTATTCATCAAGCACATAAATGTAGCTAGAGAATTAGTCAAACTAATTTGAACTACAACAAAATCATAATTCCCATACCTGGTTTGGAAAGTTGTCTTGTAGATGTCCTCTTCTTTAATCCATACGTGAAGATATCCGGATCTCAAATCAATCTTTGAGAACATTTCTTCTCCCATTAACTGATCAAATAAGTCATCAATCCTCAGCAACAGTACTTGTTTTTCATGGTCACCTTATTCAACTGCCTGTAATCAATGCATATCCTACAAGTTTGTTGACGGTGTTGGAATTGCCAACATGTCAGCAGATCTCCCTGGTAAGAAGTCCCAACTAAACCTCAGACTATTTGGAGTAGGAGTACTCACAGTAGTGGATAGTATGATATCACCTTCACTACGGTTGCATGCAAATGTAAGTAATATGTCCTTGTTGGAAGCAAGGGGGTGACCTTGCAGCAAGTCAAGAAATGTGCATGAAAGGCTCTAACACATGGAAGGGGAGAAGAGTGTGCCCCTTAGAATCTTATGATAACATGTAGCTTGAAAGGGAACACATGAACTGAAAGACACCGTGAGATGGAAGCCAGGATAGGTGATGATCCAATGATGAGTTATGCCAACAACATGCTTCGATAATATTGATACAAACACATATGGAATAGTCCATACATACATGCGTATTACAAATACATACATCGTTAGAGTAATCAGGATAGTCGAACTACAATAAAAACAAATGCATGGAACATGTTGGCTCTATTATATTAAAAGAGTGAAAAATCCAATCATACATACAACCATGACAACCACTAGCCCCGATAGTGGAACATTATAGTCACTATCGCTTGCTCCTCCAAAGAGATGTATTCACTCTACACTATGGAGAAGCCAAGGCTCATTACAATACACTCCAAGTTGTGTAAGGCCCTATCCTAGGGTCTTCTAACAGATCTATTTTCTCTGGAAATTAAATACAATAAGAGGAAATAATTTACTTTCTTACAAGACATTTAAACAATGAAAATTTACCATTTACGTTCTAATCCTTACAATTTATAGTGAACATTTCATTTCAATAATTTACATGAGTAACCTATGCATAGAGGAATACCTATACTGGTGGCTAGAGATGCCATTGAGCTATTGCTCCTGTTGAAATTCTCCTCTCAACTACTGACTGGATTTACCTCCCATCCAACTAGGAAATAATTCCTAGCCCAGGAAACCTCCATAGGTTCCCTAGCCCTCTGAGCCCAAGTCCAACCAGATGTATTGTATGTGTCCAAGACCAAGATAAACAATATTTCCCTACTCTCAACTAACCCAAGAAACCTCAACAGGTTCCCTAGGTCTCCAAAATCACAGTCCACCTAAAATCATAAGCAAGACCCCACATCCCCCTTTCTCCCTTCTTCCCTTTTTATGCCCTTCCTCTCATTAATGTCATTAACTTCTCCTCCATCCTTACAATTGACTTCTCTTCTCCAAAGTAAATCTGAGAGTACATTTGGAAATGTGATATGAATATAAAATTGGGAAATTAATGGGAGAGGACCATTTCTTCTCCCAAGTAAATGTGAGAGTACATTTGGGAATGTGAGATGAATATATATATAATTTAAAATAATGGAAGGAAACCATATCCTACCCAAGATTCAATTTGAGAAGACAAGTTGGGAATTTGAATAATAGCAATAATGAATTTTATATTAGTAAATAAATTTATAGTTTCCCAAATGAAGGTATTCACCAATATTTCTCAATATTATAAGGTAATGTAAAAATTAATAAAATTTGCATGATAAGATTAAGTGGGGCATTACATACACCCCTCCTTCAAAAAACTTCGTCCCAAAGTTAGAGTGAAAAGATACAAGGAGTTCGAAGGCATAACAAAATAGAGAGAGTTGTATTAGTAAAATTGATAATTCAGGCAATGAAATTACTTTCCCCCAAGAGTCTCCAACTGATCTATATCCTCATATCCATCATGACCTACTTCCGTTCTCACCATATCCATCCTCTACTTCTTTATCCAGTGGCATTGGCCATACTAACCATTGATAAAACCAACATGGTGGAAGTGTCGACTACATCGACCTAACTTCCTCAGCAGGCAATTTGAAATCATCATCACACGTCTAGGGGAGCGTGTCCACCACTACCCTCCCACGATTCCAGGTTTTAGAGGTTAAACGGTGGTAAATGCCTCCACCCCTCCTTACAACTAGGGTCAACACCCTAATACAGACCACACTACAACATTGGTTGGACTTGTCATCGAATAATATAGTTAGGTCGTCTTGCCACCTATCATTTTCATTTTACTCATGTCATATTAGTGCATATCAAGTAGATAACAAATGTAATAGAATAATGTACGTTATACCTTCCTCATGAGATGTCTCGACTTTCCCTCAATGGAAGAGTAGATCTCAGCTATCATATAGTTCTTTTTCCCCTTGCGGGTTAGCTCTCATTCATGCATTTATATAACAACAAGATATATAATCATCATGTTATTAAGTCTATTATCCACGTGTCAATCTTGCAGTTCATCATAATTTCACTAAGTCATTCATTTAAACAAATCATATCCTCTTGAGCCATATTTGAAACAAAATAATTCTGATAAGTCACACACTAGATAATTCACCACTAAGTGAGTCATACATGTAGGCTATACATCAACAATTTCCATCATCAATATCAAATCTATCAATTGATTATATAAGTAGTTTTACGTGTCCCACCAATTGCATCAATATTACATAATGTTCATAAATAAATAACATGGAACTGCAAAATAGAACCTTAACATAGGTAGCTGTCTAAGTCAAAAATGGGCATTGTAGATGCTCAAAAGTGAGGGGTAGTCATGACACATACTCTTTGCAATGTCCTTTCGTCGACTCAATGCTATCCTACATGGCCTCCCATATAGAGCTTGATAAGGAGGCATCCTAATTGAATTGTGGTTATTGTTATCATGGGAAAAATCTACCAATGGTAAGTACCTTTCCCATCGAGTCTAATTATCCATGCCATACATTATAGGCATATATTCTATAACCGGATTTACTCTTTCAGTCTTTCCATCTATTTATAGACGATATGCAGTGATAAGGTTTAACTAAGTCCCCAACACTAACTCAAAACTTGTCCAAAATGTATACGTAAAGTGAGAGTCCCTATCAAAATGATCTTGTGGGTAACCTGTGTAGCTAGATAACTTCACCTATAATTACTCAAGCCAAAAGGGGAGCAATCTCTTAGACAAGGTAGTTAGCTACCTAGAGATACCCAAAACAGAATATGTTAAGGTTGTTTCTCCAAGAAGAGAGCAACTCATCCTTCAAGAGTAATCCAAAATAAAAAATAAAAAATTGCAATTAATGGTCATGACCACCTCTGCAAGTGGGGTGAATTCAAAGAGTATGCCAAGGTAATTAGAGTCTTGTAGACAAACAATGTAACTCCTCCAAATGGAAATAGTATAAATATGTTAGGGAATTATCTCCCAGGATCAACCAAATTGGCCATAAATAGTAATCTCATAGAACATGTGCCATAATTGTCCATTAATTTGTTATAACCTCCTCAAGGAAGTTGGGGGGGTGGGGTCCTCAATCAATGTGCCAAAGTGGTTAAATGTACATGTACCAACACCTCTCCTCCAAGGAATATGATAAATAGTTCACCCTAAGAGATTGTGTAATGAGGCTAGGACACTTCTCTGATATAGTAATAAAGGATCTTCCCAAACCAAGAGAAACTATATGATGCAATGAGAAATAACATACAAAGTGACCAAAACCATGGGTGTCAATGTAGAAGACCACCCAAGCAAGGTCTGAATGCCTCCAAATGCATGAGAAGATGCCCAATAAGGGGAGTGATTTCCTCTGTCAAGAAAATAACTATTCACAACATGTCACATCATAGCCAAACTAAAATATCCATTGGCATTCTTCTAACAAACCACAACCACTTTTCCATGTCATCAAGACATCCACCAAAAGGGACATCAATTATGCAACAAAGGGGGGGCACTACTTCAAGGTTCACCAATCAAAATCATGAAACAATAATCTAAGTGAAACCCTATGAACACCTGCAAACATGCCCAATAACTAATTCACTATTTCAAGGAGCAATAACTAACCAACAATATTTAAGCAAACTCTTAGATGATGGATATCCCTCATCATAATTGTGCTAAGGGTAAATAAATCTTGAGCAATGTTATGCAAGGCCCTCAATCACATTTCAAACACCATATGTGCTAGATGCAAGCCTCCAAATAAGAAATGGTGATGCCAGCCAAAAACATAATGTGCATTATCTATCATGGGATATCCATAATACGTCATAGTAACAAACCCCCATGGCTATGTGATTTCGAGGGCAACGAAACTGGGTAAGTGTGCATAAGAACAACTTTCCTTAAGACACCTCAACACTCACCTAAGGTGATCAACAATGTCATTAGGGAAGTGTCAAGGAGAATGTAAGCACAAACCATGACTCCCCTCAATAAAATCATTAACCTCCATCTAATAATCCTTCAATTGCAAGCTTAGTATAAAGAAGATGTTAATTGATAGTCACTTATATAAGCGCCTTGGGTAACAAGATATGCAAAAAAATCAATACTCAATGTGCAACAAGCTTTGTTAGGGTTAAAAAACACCATCTAGCACTCAACCTTGATTTAAAAGGGAAATACTCTTTATTCAATATTGTAAAAAAAATGATATGGATTAGACTAATAAAGAAACTAATGTAATAACAGATGCCGAAAGGCTAGGGAGATGAATGCCATTCACAAGCTTTATATCCTTTTTATATATAAATCCTTCATCAAGTGTGACTTATGAAACTCATGAAGATTTTTTTTTTTCTTTTGTTTTTTCTTCTCGTCTGAATGCCTTTTGATATATTTCAGAAAAGGCAAGTTTATATTAGAAGTAGTGTGTTTTCTTGTTCCATGTTGGGTTTATCTTTTCTTATCGCAATAATTATATTCCAAGTTGTAATATATACATCATCATTAATATTCTTGTCTCCAATTAAATATAATTATATTATATATTTATATATTTATATGGTTGATTTATCCTCCATTTTACATTTTTTTGTAGTTAACTCATAATTGTTGGCTCCTAGATTCAGGAGTTGCTCTCATAGTCTTATTGAATGCACTGCTGCCAATAAACTTTCTATATTAAGAATAAAAGTACACAAAAGGTCTATATCTTTGTGTTTATGTTTAGGCATATTCAAAGTTAATGTGAACAGAGATATATGAATAAAGGCAAAACAAAAGTGAGGAGGAAAGTATACATAAGGAAATTTGACACAACCGTGTGAGTTAGATGGTCATGAAACATACAAGTTTATGGCTAGGTGTCAATTCAGATTGTACAAGTGTTAGGGTATGTTACAATATAGATAATCTATACACAACCATTTACTACCCTAAATCCATTGCAATTGGGATTGTATCTAAGGACCCCTAGCAACAGAGATGATAGAATGGGCTCAGAGGTTTAAAAAAAACCAGCCTTTGATCTGAATTGGTCGTTTCAGCCTGCAGTAACATCTGCAACCCAAAACTTCAATGAAGCAATGTAGATGCCATTACAAGAAAGAGATTCTTATAATTTGTCGGAAGCCTTTTTAGGGCCTTATCTGGAGTGGCCAGGTGTTGCTGACTACTCATTTTGTAATTGTACATGCAGTTGTACGTTTGGTTTGAATTGCCACTTCAACCATCCTCCTAATCAGAAACAGGTTCCTCAAACCTGTGATCCACCTGAGAAGGTTGGACAACTTGAATGCCAGTTTTACTTGAAAGGAACCTATAAGGTTTGGGACATCATGCAAATTCAAACATTGCAATGATAAAGTGAGATCCACAAGATAGACACAGTTTAACTTTTTGGGCCTTCCCATTCGTCGGTGAAGAAAGAGCATCCATTTTATATATGTGTATAGGTTCTTGCAAATATGGGGTTGCATGCAAATTCATCCAGAGCCTATGGTGGAAGGATGGCTTCCCCTATATCAAGTTTTCCAATAGATGCAACTGCAAGATCTTCTTCAGCATCATCATTTGAAATGCCATATTCACTGGTGCATCTGTCAAGGCCTTCACTGAGAACTCCCCATGTTTCGGGTTCTCACTTGCAGGAACATACAGTCAACATGCATGCTATGAATCCGTCTCCTCCTCAAGGCATGCCACCAATGCAAGGGTGGAACATGGACAATCATTGTTCTACAAATACCTTGTCATCTTCAGAAGGAAAAACTTCCTGTTGGAGTGAGTTTCATGAACATACAAAATGAAGATCTAACTGGTCTGCAAGCTGTCACAAAGAGAATGTGTTCCTTGAACGACTCGGTTAGCCAGAGTGTCAACATTATTTGAGAACAGGAGAGTGTGAATTTTGTGCAACTTGAAGATATCATCATCCAAAGAGACTGACCACCCATCGAGTTGTATGCCAGGTCAAATGGGGATTCCCTTACAATCTGGTCCTATCTCATGTGAATATGGTCCTTGGTTTCAATTGGGTGGAGTCTCTGATTCCTAAGAAATTGCAGTGTTTGGATAGAAGCATCGGTTTTGTAGCATTCTTGGTTACCAAAGAAGCTAGTGACGAACATATGCCTTTAGTTGAAAAATCTTTCATTGAAAATATTTTGACAACAAAGAACTTAAAGAGTATTCAACACGAACTACTAGATGGTATTTTCAAGCTTTTCAAAGAATTCGAGTCAACAGATGGAGCTCTTCTTGATCAAGCGGCGTGGGTCACACTCATATCTCATAAACATGTCGGAACACTAATTTCACATCTCTATAAGACATCCAGAGAAGAATTCGTAAAAAAAAACATTGAAAACATGGTTTGGAAAAAGTTGTGGAGTAATCTTCAAAAGAAGTTGAATCTGAAGGCAAAGAAACTGTAAATCTACCACAGGAAAACTTGCATAGAGAGGAAGATGCATTCCTTTCATAAATGAAGTGGGACATGTCGGTGATCACAGGAAAACTTGTTTGTAGGTCCATTGAGGCTTTGTGAAGTTCAGAGTGTTTGGTATACTTATTATGAACAGGTTGTTCAAAAGGTTTCAATTGAAAGAATTGAGAAACCGAGCATTGCATGGAAGATTTCTAAGCTGATGCCAAGGAAAAAAAAATGATTTAGACGAGTTAAGCTGAAATGCCGAGTATCGAATCACTCCTATGTGCACTAATAAATTTGAGTTAGTTACCCTTGACCCTGAGATAAAATGAATATTGTAATTGGTGGCTCTCAAGTCCAGGCACTTGCTGTTGTTCATTCAGAATTTGGCTGATCCATGCATGTATGTTTATGGCTGATCACACATGGGTTCAAGGTTATATGGCATAAATCCTATTCGAATATTCAAGAGGGGTTACGTCTTATTTTATTTTGAGGAAGGTACTCGATTTGTAGCCCTGTATGATAAGCTAACCTTTAAGGTTTCAGTACACAAGTTTGATGATTCTTTCTACAAATTAGATTAGATAGGGGTAGATGTGGATCTCCATAAATTTTTGGCATGGGAACCGTAACCTGGATGCATCTGATACTAGGTAAAAGGGAATTGATCTTGATTGATGATACAAATAGGGTTAGGGTGGTGGAACTCCATCAGCAACTGATGATGAAACCTAGGCTACTAATTCTTCCTTCACCTACTTCAGTAGCTCTTTTTTTTGTGGATGGATCATTTTTATTTGTCTTTGGCAAGTCAGACAACAATGAGGAAGTAGTAGAAGCTATTGACTTTTCTGTCATGGTGGAGATATATGTCTTGGCTGATGTCATGAGCTACTTGGGGACCATTCCCCTAAACAAAAGAGTCAGAGATTTGGGAGAGCTTCAATATTGGAATCTTGTCAATGTTTCCTTGTGTAATTTTATGGGTAAAATTTTAACCTGAAGAACACAATTGGTTGCTGTGGTCAGTTAACTATTTTTGGCATAACGTGAAGGTTGAAAAGAATTAAAGATAAAAGCAATACGTCTATAGAATGATGATGAAGAACAAATCAAGGAAATCTTCCACAAGAGTTGGTAACAGTGAACAAATATTCCCCAGTTCTAATAGGAGGCGAAAAATCTTGTCATGATCTTGAAAGGAAGGAAAGAAAAGTTGCAGAATTGATTGCTTCTTCTACTCGAAAGCATAGAATTGTTCATGTTTCTACTAGCCTTGTTTCTCCTGATTGTCAAAATATTGGAGGCAACAGTGCCACAATTGTAAATGCCAATATAGAGTTGGGTGATGACGTTTGTTAGGATCTGAGATTAGCATTTTCTACCATTGATGACCCATGCATTGAACGAATGAAAGCACGTCCATCTGTCATGGGGACAATATGTTCGCTCGTTTTTCATATGTCAAAGGATGCTAGCAGTGGAACTACAACAACGTGTACCGCTGATTAAGGTGAACTTATGGTCCATAAAAGTCAGCTGCAAAAGAAAAGAAATGGGAACAGGGATTCATGTGAAGAACATAAAAGGAGTGTAATAGATACTTCTCCAAATTCAGGTGACATACAAAAAGCAACTTTGACCAGACTTTCTACTGATGTGGTAGAAGCAGTGCAAGTGTCTAAGACAAATTCAGTAATCTTCCTGATGATGATCTTGATGGTTCGAAAACAGCTTTTGATGTGGCTCAAAATGGCATTGAGTGGCCTCTTGACAATCAAAATGCATCAAATTTTCATAGGCATGGTTCAGAATTAGTCTAGGAAGGTTTGTTAAGTTCAGATGGGGCATCCTTGTGTCTAGCAATGCAACAAACTAAATTGTTGAAGTGAAATGATGAGGCCAGCCAATAATCCAGAGTTGTTGATGAAGATGATGAAATTGATGATTTTCATCCATATTTATTCATGAAGAATTAGTTTTTCAAGCTAGTGGTACTGATTTGGGGTTCACCCCAACAATGGTGGTTATGTAAGACATCATCAGGCATCTCATCTTGGAGAGTTTACCAAGATTTTTTTTTCTCCATAATATATTCAAGAAACAAATTAGAAATAGAGAGAAAATGAATCTATAGTAGTCAGTGAAACTTCATTACAAGTAACCCGCTTTGATACATTGTACCTTTTGTTCTCCATAAAATCCTGAAGAAAGTCATCAGGAACGTATTTTTGTTTTCTCTAAGTTGTGCAAAAGCTAGACCAAGAATTTTACCATCATTGCAGCTTCAATGACATCAGTGAAACTAAGGAATGCTTAGTCAAGCATTACCTCCTTCTAGTTTCTGTTGTATGCCAATATAGTATGTATGTCCCATAGGTGATGACATCGAGCAGCAAGGGATGTCGATGGGTCCACAAATGATTAAAAATACAACAATCTAGTTCCCAAAAGAGATGAGAGATGAAGACTGTTGGCAAGGTGAATGCAAAAACCTAATCATCAATGTCTAATCATCAATTCTAATCAATTTTCAATGTATTAACCTCATGGAAGTCTGTAGTTGTATTTCAATTATCAACAAGATTACATTCCTAGGTTGATGGATTCATGTTTGAAGGGATTTTCTCCTGTAAGAGGATACATGACAAGTTCTACAGGTTCAACATTGTGAAAATCTTGAAATCACACCCCATAAACAAGCTTAGCATTAATTTCTGTATAGTCAACAAAGGTCCTAATAAATCTAAGATAAACTCATCCCACTGTGTTCTCACGTTGGTGCTCTCATTTAGGAAGTTCTTCAAAACGTTGAGGATTAGAGAAGCAAATGCACAGTCGGTCTCCATAAGAAAGACCAACATATGATGCCAAGCTATTTTCATATGCCAATTTCAAACGACATAAAATTTGAAATTACGGCTCTATGGTGGTATACCAAACAAATCAGGGTTATGTTGCATTAACTCCAAGAAAATGTTATTTTAGCAACCTTTGTATCATCTAGAAGATGATGATGCGTCTATATGTGTGTAAGGGGATTACTTTTAGGATACAACCAAGCTCTGTGCTGCCTCCAAATTTTTTTATTTTTTTTACCTGGATAATCTCCCAGTCAGACTCTAACCGCCTGATAGAATAAGGACATCCGACTAGGGATAACCAACCATGGATAACCAAAAATGTACAACGAATAAAAATATGGAACTTAAGGGACAAATGGAGCACTTGTGATTGATCCAGAGGATATGGACCAGGCTGGACTCCAACCTCTAGGAGGTAGAGTTTGAACAACACAAAGACTCTGATCAGAGACATCAGACCCGATATAAACGCCCTAAAGGGAGAAAAAAAAAGGGATTCTAACATTGCTGAGTTCCCTGATGATTTTTCTATTGCGGTCAAGATGCTAGATGAAAACAGAAAACAGGCAGACGATTAATTTCAGAGTGAAGTTGAACTAATGAGCAAAATCAGGCATCCAAACCTCGTGTCTTTGTGGGGTTTCTGTGTCCATGGGAAGACAAGGTTGCTAGTATACGAGCCTATGAAAAATGGTTCTTTGGAAGCACACTTACATGGTCCATCTCATGGATCTGCACACATGGAATCTTCGTATGAAGATTTCTTTGATACCACATGAGGAAATTTAAGATATTAAAATAGGTGCAAGGTGGGCTTTGGATGGAAATTTGAAGAATCTATATATTAGGATTATGAGTCCTTATGAGGGTTACAAGCTCTTATAGTGGAATTTGGGTTTAGTGGGTTTTGGGTCCAGATTTTGAACCAAAGATCTGATACCATGTGTAAGGCCCTATCCTAGGGTCTTCTAACAGATCTATTTTCTCTGGAAATAAAATACAATAAGAGGCAATAATTTACTTTCTTACAAGACATTTAAACAATGAAAATTTACCATTTACATTCTAATCCTTACAACTTATAGTGAACATTTCATTTCAATAATTTGCATGAGTAACCTTTGCATAGAAGAATACCTGTACTAGTGGCTGGAGATGCCCTTGAGCTGCTTGTCCTGCTGAAACACTCCTCTCGACTACCGACTGGATTTACCTCCCAGCCATCTAGGAAATAATTCCTAGCCCAGGAAACCTCCATAGGTTCCCTAACCCTCCGAGCCCAAGTCAAACCAAATGTAGTGTGTGTGTCCAAGACCAAGATAAACAATATTTCCCTACTCTCAACTAACCCAAGAAATCTCCACAGGTTCCCTAGGTCTCCAAAATCACAATCCACCTAAAATCATAAGCAAGACCCCACATCCCCCTTTCTCCCTTCCTCCTTCCCTTTCTATGCCCTTCCTCTCATTAATGTCATTAACTTCTCCTCCATCCTTACAGTTGACTTCTCTTCTCCCAAGTATATCTGAGAGTACATTTGGAAATGTGATATGAATAGAAAATTGTGAAATTAATGGGAGAGGACCATGTCTTCTCCCAAGTAAATCTGAGAGTACATTTGGGAATGTGAGATATATATATTATATATATATAATATTATATTATATATATATATTATATTGGTAATTAAATGGGGGGACATGGTTTTTCTAGGTAAATCGTGATAGTGGATTTTGTTAATGTTATAATTAATATTATATATTAATTTAATAATATGGAAGGAGACCATTCCTCCAAGATCAATTTTTGGAGACAAGTTGGGAATTTGAATAATAGCAATAATGAATTTTATATTAGTAAATAAATTTATAGTTTCCCAAATGAAGGTATTCACCAATATTTCTCAATATTATCAGGTAATGTAAACATTAATAAAATTTGCATGATAAGATTAAGTGGGGCATTACAAGTTGTCTCTAAGTTATACCCATTAGAAGCTTGGCTCCCAAAAGCCTGTACAATGAGTAATGAGGTTATATATATAACAAAGGGTGGGCTGACCCTTGACATTCCTCTTTGTGACTCTTGAGCTACCCTCATGACTCTTCAACTTACACATGATTATTTACATTCTACTATTGACACTTGGTCTTTCACTTTACAACATGTTTACAATACAATCTGCACATGTACCCATGTGAGACAAAAAATGGGCTTGATTAAGCCATCCAAGACATCATTGAGACTCGGATAGTTGTGGGAAGACTAACTTGTCGACATCCTCTTGGTGATCGATGGTGGTGAATTAATGCCAAGCTTGGTAATATGTTATGGTGTCTGCATACTCTGTGGTGACACCCTTATGAAAGCGAACTCTTGCCTTTGTTGCATCCTGGTACACTCATTTGGCACCTCTATCCAACTCGTCAGATAACATGCACATCATGGTCTTGAGTGCAGCTGAACCAACGACATACTAGTGCATAGTGTCTGCAAATCTGCATTGGTGGCTATGCACATCAACTGCTCGAAGTACACATCCAGCTCCAATCAGAATTGGTTCTTTTCTTTCACGTCAGTGAGTGTGCCAATGGATGGGATCACATGCATTCGCACAATGACATCCATGCTCTTGAAAACTCGTGCATGTGAAGCTTGTAAGCTGGTGATGAGCTGTGAGAGTTCCTCATAGTTCTGGATCTAACTCCAGATGTGTGCTTTCAATCCCACTTCCTTTGGCTTCATCATATTTAACAACTACAATGGAGATCCCTTGTACCTCATTGTCCATATCTGCATGTGATCAACAAAAGTGTGTATGTCTGTCAAGATGCGTGCTATCCTAGCACAACGCTTCTACCAACCATTAAGATGGACAACCTACTTATGCATGGTGACAACCCTGAAGTACTACTTCCGCATGATTGTCTCGAGAGACAATACTTCATCAAGTATTACTTTCCTCAACTTTGCTCTGGCGGATGTTGTAACTTTCTCTTCACTCTGCTTGGCCACTTGTAAATCCTTGGCTATGCGCTCGTTCTCAGATATCAATAATCTCACACTTGAGCTGATGGCTTTGGCATATGCCTTTGTAGCATCGGCTAATGCAGCTGGATGTTTTTCCACATCAGGCACGATCACTCGTTCTTCAAACTGCACAGGAGAGACATGGACATCCAGAGTGGGCACTTTGTGTGACTGCACAACTCTGTGTTGTGACACATCAAAGGATATGTTGTGCACATTTTCTTCTAGATTGTCCTCAAGGATTTTAGTATCTCCTTGGTAACTTGGGACATGCTCTACTCCTGGATCTAGTGAAGCTAGTGGAGTGACCTCTTATTCTTTGGGCATGAGGTCTATATCCTAATATTGCTATGGATGAACCACATTCATGTCCATCTGTTCTAACATATATTCAATCTCTTGAGAAAATTTCTTCTCCTATGACTGCTTAACATGTTTTCTATCTACCAGCTATTTTGATGAATCAATAACCTGTATTTGTGCAGTTACATCAATGTGTGCATGTTGCACCTCCTGTTATTCCTGTTCCTGCAGTGCTTCCTTCTCCTTTCTATGTAGCTCTTGTCCTTCCCTTAATTGTTGCTTCAACTCCTTCAACTCCTTTTCTGCCTCCTCCAGCTTCTGCTTCTCCCTCTATCTTTGCGTAATACTTCTATTGTGTTGTCACCTCTTTTCCTCAATCTCCAAAGTTGCTCTTCACACAAGTGGATCTGCTTTGAACTTGCAGCTTTCCTCCACCTCTACATTGTCAACAACCTACCTCTTTCCTTTGTCATGCACATATCTATTTCCCTCTGGTACCGCTAATGTTGTTGCTCTTTGAGATGTTGCTGCCTTGTGCGCTACTAAATATTCTACAACCACTCTGATTGGTTCATTAAGCCTTGAGGAGTTATAGTAGTATCTCCATGGGTCTTCCTCAAGCCAATGACATGCCCTATGGATCCAAGGATGATACCCTCTAGTACAATGGTCCTTCACTAAGTGATGTGGGTCATATGGATTGAAAATTCTAGAGTCGAAGGTGAATCTCTTGAATTCCTCCATCTCAACCTCAACATGCTTGAGACTCTAGATCTCATACAACCCAATCCACAAAGGAAGAGCAGGCCAAGATGTATTCTTCTTCCTGTGTAGTTTTGCTGAAAAAATGCGGTATGCAACCTCTTGCATGACCAACTTGTCAATGGAAAAATTTGGTAACACCTGTGGAGCCTCCTCCGCACTGTATATCCTAATGAAGGTGCCAAGGGGTGAGGCATACCAATTTTCTATGTTAACCAAGGCATCCATTTCTACCTATGACATGCAAGGCGGATCTTGCTCGAAGATCATCTTGTACACCTAGGTGACGAAGTGGTCTGATAGTTGTAGTATAAATCCACAAAAGCTACACTTGGAGAACAACATGAAATAGGTGTGCATAAAGGTTTATGAAGGTGTCCATGCTCAACCCAAGCTAGGGAACTGTTGACAGGCACAAATTACATCAAGAATGTAGGCAGACATCAAGATCTTTACTTGCTGACCCTTGGGCAGATTTCAGGCATCTGGCACTTATCCCTTCAGCTGGAGATCCAACATGTCAAATCAATTTAAAGGTATTCCTTTGTTTTCCATCTAATCCAACATAATCACCCAACTCTGTGGGAAGGTATTTGTACTCTCCTAGTGGTATAAGCGACATGCGAAGATGACAAGAGCTGATAAGCCTTCCGCAGTATCTTTGTCTTATATACTTAGTTGGATATTTCCCTGAACTTAGATGGATCTTGCACCGAGCTCTTGAAGTTGTCTCTTGAGTTTTCACTGTTGTTGGGCTTGGTGAAGGGTGCATCCATTGTGATCAAAGGATGAGGCAAGTGATACATCTCTTGAAATTTCTCTTCCTTGAAGGTATGTTCCACTGACACTTCTCAACACTATTTTCTCCGGATCAATATGCGAGAAAATCCAGTGGATCATGTACACACATGGAAATGAGGGATACCCGCATGAAACCCGGTATAAGCCAGATTTGTGTATGTTGACATAGACTCTATGGTCCTCCAAATTCCCCTCAAAGGTGCCTGAAAATATATAATTGATTTCCTTCCATTTGATCTTGATCTCCTTGTCTATGAATAACTTAGTGTCTTTGTAGATGGGTAAGCTCATAGAAACTTCCTCGACCACATCTCCAATTGTGTTCTCAAGGGTGTCCTTTGACCCTGCTCCCTTGGAATCCATTGTACCTGTGTTGCTGAGAGAATGTTGAACACCTGTGCTACCTAGAGACAGAGAAACACTCATGGCAAGAAAAATGTTAGTTGAAAACCACAAGAAACTTGATGATTGACATGCAACACACCTGGGTGATTGACTAGAATATTTGCGCAATTTTCATTGGGAGGCTGGGAGACTGACTCCCAGAACTGCAGAGAGAACAATCCAAACTACCAGTGAGCTGACTGACTGCTGAAACTACGTAGAGCACAGTCCATCTTGGTCTATTGAAGACTAGAGCTACGTAATGCGCAGTTTCAGTCAACATGACTGCAACCCAATAAAACTACATTGCATAATTTCGGGGGCCAACTTAGGCACTGCCCCTCAAAATTGCGTAGATCACACTCTGGGATGCCAGTGTGAGGCAAGCTTTGTTAAATTTCTGGGAGAAAGGTGAGGCCTTCCATCCCAAGGACGTGCAGTGCAAGCTAGGTAAGGTAAGGTTTGGGCCAAGGCAGCTCAGACCTACCGATGGGCGACTGAAAACAGTAAGGAATGAATACATGTGCCAAGCTGGGTGCAGACATGAGGGAATGAACATGCATGAAATCAATAAGTTTAGGATTCAGTAAGATGGAAAGACAATGAAGTGTGTGAAGAAAGTCGTCGCAACGGTGACCGTCAATGCAGAAACAGTGTCATGCATGTGAAAACAAGGATATGCAATGGAAAACTTGAAACAATGCTTCTACAAGCTAACATGCATTAGAAAGACAACAAGAATTCAATGAAACCAATAAAACATCTCTCACACAAACCAAAATACAAAAAGCAACAAAAGACATGAAAAGTGCACTTACTTGAAAATTTTTGTGCTGAGTGTGCCAAAGGCTCCTAGATGCGATGGGGAATGTCAGAGCTCCAAGATCGAAGGGGAGAATGAGCTATAAAGAATTGAATAAATACTTTTGATAAGATCGAAGCTTATGACACACATGTCACAAAAATAGGAAAATGCAACACCTGGCGGGAGGTTTCTAAACTGGCTTTTGCATGAAACCCCTAGCCACTAAAAATAGATGCCTAAAATCTAGGGATACTTTTTGCTTTTTTTTTCTTTTTTCTTTCTCGGGAAAAAGTTTCCCATGCATCCAAGGTAAGATTGCATAGTCCTGGAGAGAACTGGTTAACTTGTGAGCACTTGCAACGAACAACAAGCCCTAGGATGACTTCTACACAGTATCTAGGTTGAGCGGCTCTCGTTGCCCCTTAAGCTTTGCGCAATTTATGGACTGAAGCCGAGGCTACCAGCTAGAACTACACAAATTCTGAGAGTAAGCCCAGTGATGGGCTTCTATGAGCAATTTTCAAGGGGAAGATAGCCTGCATGCTCTGTGCAGTTTTGGAGAGTAATTGGCTTCTTGGATACTCTACGTAATTCTGGAGAGAAAGGTTGGTTTCCCTCCAGTTGTGTGAAATTCTCCAAGTGAGCACAAGAACTAGTTGAAGACCAAGTCACAATATGTCAGCTTGTGGGTCAAAGGCAAACAAGTTAGTGATCACAAGTTGATAAGCCAAAGAAACTCAACTGAAAGCATAAGTACCTGGGTAGTACAAGACATGCTGCTAAGGATGGTTGGTAGGGAGGCTCCAAAACAAGAATAAGGCAAAATTTTGGAAGATGGTTGTAGCCACTACAAAAGAGTGTCATCTTGCTTCTTCACAAACAAGACTGGTGCACCCCACAGTTATATACTTGGCCTAATGTATTCCTTGTCAAGCATTTCCTTCAAATGCAATTTCAACTCTACTAACTCTAGTCTACTCATCTTGTAAGGTGCCTTTGATGTTGGTGCTTCCCTTGGTACCAACTCAATAGAAAAATCCACTTCTCTATGAGGTGGTAACTTTGAAATCTCTACTAGAAACACATCCTGCAACTGTTGTAAAGCCAGGTACCTTCTCAATACCTATGCATCGTCATCCTCCTTATCTTTGTCACTAGAGATATGTATGCCAAACAATACCCACCCTTTTTCGCGACTGCATTTTTCCTGCATATCTCTCACCATCCTAAGTGATGCTGCTTTTGTCTTATCCTATAGGATTATTTGCTCTCATTGTCATCCAAGCATTCAATGGCTTTGTCATAACAATCCACCTTAGTCCTATGTGGATACAACCAGCCCATACCTAATAAAAAACAGTATGATTCCAATGGCATTACATTCAAATGTGTTTATGTATGCATTCCATTCAATTCAAATGCACAAGCTCTTACCCAATGATGAACTCTCTTCTTAGTACTAGTATCCAACTATACTAACAAAGGTTTTGCATGCACTTCTTTATTCAAACCACACTTATCCACCAATTAAGGACTAATATAACTATAATTAAATCCAGGGTCAATCAAAATAGAAACAACTTGATCACAAATATTACCGTCCATATCAATGGTAAACGTATGGTGATCTGCCTGACTGTTATCGAGTGCTACATAGATATAGGAATGCTCTGCCTGACATCCCCAACAGTTTTTTCCTCCTGTGCGCTATAGATTTGAGGCCTACCACCTTGATATTGTGACAATACCTCTTGAGATGTTCTTTACCACATATACAACACTCCAACCGTACAGTACCATCACCTCTATTCTGCTATTGTGACCCATGTTCCTGTCTAGCTACGTTGCATTTCTTATATGGTGCAACATTCTCTTTTTGTTCTACATTTGGAGGCCTTGTTCTTTTTGGATTCTATTTACCTTTCCCTTTCCAACCTTGTTGATATTAAATCTTATGTTTTGACTATTCATAACAATTATTTAGTTTCCCAATAACTTCCTCCAATGGCCGAGGCTCATCATACTCAATCTGATTCTTAAACGCTAATGGAAATCCACTAGAAAATATTTAAACTTTAGCCTTCTCATGTTTAAGATATGGTACATACCTCAATAGCTCTAGGAACTTAGTCATATACTCCTCATCTGTCATCGATCCCATTTTTAGCTCATATAATTCCTTAGCTTTGTTTTCGTAGTACCTCTATGACAAATACTTCTTCTTGAAAAGTCTCTTGAATTCATGACAACTCAACTCTTTTATCTTGATGTCTCTGAACCACTTCACATCTTCCCACTAGATGTCTGCTTTACCTTTCAAGCTGAAGATAACTACTCTGGCCTTCATATTATTTGTGTAATTATGACACTCAAAGAACTTCTTCATCCCAAGTAATGAAGCCTTTTCTTCCTTTAGCTACTTCAAATCTCCATCAAAGGTAGGTGGCTTAGCTTTCTTAAACTCATCCAAAAAATATCCCCTATCACTACTCCTGTAAGGATGATAATTATGAGGATCATAGTGCCTCTTAGAACCAGAACTAGAATAGTACCTATGTCCATCACCTCTCCGATTTGAAGTATCCAAGAACCTGCCATCTCTAACTGTGTCATCCCTATCTAACCTGTTCCAACCATGAGATCTATTTCCATATGCCCCATTAGTCCTTTTCTCCTATCCATGGCTAATCTGAAGTGGTCCATGTCTCTGCAAGTATGAAAAACTCCGAAGGATTACTCCATTGACCTCTTCTTGTTTCTCTTGTGCCTGCATGATTCTGTCGTTATATTTCATGCAACTCCTTAATTCTTCCTTCAAGCTTCTCAATGTGTCTGCTAAGTCAGAAGAATTCCCAACACCACACTGCTCATTTGATCATAAGGAGAGTCTCAGGAACTGTTGTCTACCATCTTACTAGTCACCTTTGTTTTTTTATTCCTGCAAATCATATCATGTTAGCTAAACCAAAATATAAACATAGTCAACATACCTTTGTATAGTTCGGGGATGATACCCCGTCTGCAAGATCAACCAGATTAGCACAATACATGTATAAACGTAATCATAACAACATATAGATATCATCCTAACCATAATCCAGTCATCAATGCTTGACCATATCAACCACACATCACGACGTCATGCATGGAAACTACACCCATATCAATGTATGCATAATCAACATATGGAATACATGCATGCATACACGATACATACAAACACTGATATGCATAACCAGTGCATAATCGACCTATACTCATGATAAACACATCCAACAACACACCATCCACTTTCACATGGTGACATCACTGCATCCATGAACAACACCATGCATATGCAACGAGCACATAGACCACAAGTATAAGTAATACATATGCAACTGACATGAATGCATGACCAACACACTCCGCCCATCCAGTCCAAGGGACAAACCATGCTCTGATACCACTATGTAACACCCTCCTCCCACATTTACCCAAGTTAACTTGTCTGCTAGGGTAAACATGTGATGAGATGCTACTACAATCTGATTCAACTCCCCATCTATAGTTAAGGAAGTGGAACTAACACAACACAACCATTTTGACCTTATGCACATACCACATAACCTACAAGAGCCAACCAACGCTTTCAGTTGATCAACCTTGGCAACAACTTAACACTTCACTACCCTAGAGCCTCATATGCTCTAATCACATGGGTATGCATGGGACTAGGGCCCTCAAATCACTCTCACAACATGGGAATGCAAGTGACTGGGGTCCTTTTCAGCTAGTTCTGAGCCTGCAACCCCAGATTGTGTGCCACTTTTTCAGGGCTAGGACTCAGGACACTACTTTGAACTCCATGAAACTTTCAAGGATAAAAAATAACATATAAACAATGATACAAATGAAAATACTTGAATAAGTACTTGGTTGGACCCCTACTAACCATGACAGGCATTTCGTCAAACATGTAACAAATATGCATTCTATAGATCATAACAATAGATCTGAGCATAGGTGTCTCATACTTATTTGAGAATTGCTAAGAAGCATTGATGCCTTATCACATTAGCTTCATTATCATCTATTGGGTCATATATTCATTGTACATTCATTTACAAATTAAAACATGATGAGATCCATACATCATCATTGTCATAAAACATGCTCATAACCAGAATATGACCAACAGATATAACAAGGATACATCAACCATAATATCCTAATATGAACCAGTGTACATTTTCTCATAAAATACCAAGGAGAAATAGTTCTTAGTAATCAATGATTAGGCCAACCAGGTTTAGGACATCCACATAACACTCGACCATAGATTGGTTGAACCAAATCTTTCTTTCATCCAATCACCCCGTGCCATATTCTAAGCATGAACATGGGTCTAATAACCAAAATCAACCAAGGCTTCCCAAGGCTATGCCAACTCACCCTTAACAATAGAACCAAGCTTTATTACAATCCCCATAGGATCACTAGGCCAAAACAAGCATGGATGCAACTGGATCTCTCCAACTACACCAGAAGGGATTTGATCGTCTGAACCTCTTGGATTTACCATGTATATTTCCATTACCGTGCAAGGAATTACTAGGCCTATGAGGTCTCCACCCTATGGGATTTACCACGTATCCCATCCTGGGATTCCTATGCCCAATCAAGGGTACTCACCACTAATATTTACCGTGTATCCCACCATTCACCGATCAAGGGATTCCTAGGCTCAATCGAGGTGTTCACATTCAAGCTTTACCAAGAATCCCATCCTGGTGTTCCTAGGCCTTGTGAACAATCCTCAGACCACCCCACTCAACTTCGCTTCCATCTAGGAATCCATCTCAAACATATACAAAAGAACCTACCACACCATGGCTATTCAAAAATGGAAAGGCTAGGCTAAAAAAAACTGTCACACCTAGTAAAACCCATGCCCTTGACAGAAAGAGAACCATGAACACACATGCATAACCATGCATTCTAAATCTAGCAAGGAAATCACATATGCAAATTGATACCCAAAAATAATCTCGTTGTAGCTACTAGAACCTGCTTTTCCTTACTTGATCTTTTCTTTCTCTTGCCTTCTTTGATTTCCTTGATCCAATGTTGAAGTGCTCCAAGAAAAATATAAGTGTCCAAGAGTGTGAAAGAGAGATCCAAAATCGAATTGACAAAAGGTACCAACTGATCCTCATAAGTCTTTTTATTAATGATGCCTCTATTTTCTTGATTTTCCATTATTTTCCTTCATTTTACTCCTCACTTGCAACCTATGACCTTCCACCTTCCTTTTCTCCTAATCTCCTTTATTTTCATAAATAAAATGCCACTTAATTCCATTTTTCCTTTCCAAAGCTTTTTCCATTGCCTTTGCCAATTTCCTTAGCCATAATAAACCAAATGAACAACCACACTAGGATGTCTTTCCCAACATTTAGCTTGGAAGAAGTGTCCCATAACCATGGTTATTATTTTTCCTTTATTAACTTTTATTACATGGAATTTTCACGAGGGCTTTTACATTGTTGATTTTTTCAATATTCAAATTAATTATCTTATATCTTTAACCTTTAGGTGCATATAGTAACAAATAGCTACATAGAAGACAATCAATTAACAATAATACAATAGATTTGGTCCAAGACCTGGGATAACCCCATTGTGTGGGAAAACACTTTAAGAATATTCTTCTATTAGATCTTAATCAAATGTTCGACAAAGATACATAGGCAGAGTACAAAACCCTTTTCTCAATGACATCAGTATTACCCCTTTTCAAACTAGGACATATCTTATAAAGTGGGAGATTTGATCACAAATGTAGAATAATAGATCCTTCAATTGTTTAGTAACGATTACAAGTGCAAATAGGAGATCTACCATAGGTTCCCTCGAATGAGATAGAAAAGTCTCTAGGTGACTTCTATAAATCTAAGTCAATACGCCTTCACAATTAAATGATATGGCCACAAATAATAAGTAAATATCCTCCACGTGCGATAGAATGATAGTTGTAATTCAATATCTGTAAAAATTGATACAAGGGATATATGCCACCAATGATAATACAAGATAGAGATCTTGCCAATAATAAGAAATCTTTCAAACAATAATGCAAGAAAGAAATCTCTAGAAATGTGAGAGAGAAATCTCCACTCGATCTTCCAATGATGAAACAAAATAACGGACTTCCAATAAATCTTTTAACAGTGAGAGAGATAAAATATTGATGCAAGGGCTTTATCACCAATGCGAAGAGATCACCAATGATGATAAGAGATCTTCAACTGATAATCAGATATCTACCACCGTTAATAAGAGATCTATCATTGATGATAAGAGATCTCGCATCGATAATCAAAGATATGCCAATGATGATAAGAGATTTTCCACTGATAATCAAAGATATGCCATTGATAATAAGATATCTACCAATGATGATAAGAGATATGCCACTAACAATCAGAGATTTGCCACTGATAATAAGAGATATGCCAATGATGATTGATAAATCTACAAATCTACAGTAGATTTGCTAACAATAAGACAAAGAACTCGTTGTGTTGCAAATGAAGGTTTCTCTTCAATATATATGAACCTTTGAGACAAAATCCTTAACTCGAATTAGGTTTTGAAAGCTCCTAGATTGATCCATTTTTTCACATGTCGAATTAGATTACTTAAGTGATTTTATTTTGCACATGTCAAAGCAACTTTATAAAACAATTTTGAAATAAATTTTGCACTTATAAAAATAATTGCACTTGAGAAACAATTCGCTTAAAGGGTGAAAGGTGTTGACTCATAGAGTTTTTTTTCAAGGGAAATTTATTCCTTAATTTCTTAAAAATCAACAGGGACTTGGCTTCACAAGGAGAAAAGAATATCATTGTGTGTATTTTAAATTAATTGGTGATCGTGCTATTTTTTTTGGTCTTGTATGTGGATGATATGTTGTTAATTGGGATGACAAAGAAATTATCTAGGATTTGAAGACACAGTTTTCCTCTAAATTCGACATGAAGGATCTTGGTGCCGAAAATTATATTTTCCGCATGGAAATTAAATGAGATAAAGAAAAGAGGAAGCTCTAGTTAAACCAAAGGAATTATTTTGAGAAAATACGGTAGAGGTTTAATATGCATGATAGCAAACCGATGAAGGTTCTTATTCATGTAGGTGTAAAGTTATCTGTTGAACAATATCCCAAGACACATGAAGAGGAAGAGGACATGTCCTATGTTCCATATGCGAATGTAGTTGGTAGCTTGATGTATGCAATGGTATACATTAGACCAGACATTGCACATGCAATGGGAGTATTGTGAAGCTTTATGTCAAAACTAGGGAAGGAGCATTAGAAAGTAGTGAAGCAGTTTTTGCAGTATTTGCGTGGCACTAGTGATTATGGTTTATGCTACCAATGAAGACCGGGATTGGATATAGTTTTGGACATACATGGCTTTGTTGAAGCAGATTGGGTTGGATATGTTTATCGAAGAAGATCTACAAGAGGGTATGTGTTTAACCTATTTGGAGGACAAGTCAATAGGATGAGCAAGAGATAGTATCTAATGACACTTTCAACTACATAGGTTGAATACATGGCAACCACTCATGAAATAAAGGAAGCAGTTTGGTTGAAGATATTATGTTCAAGTATGGGCTTGGTAAAATGAGCTATAAGGATAGATTACAATAGTTAAAGTGGAATTTTCTTGGCAAAGAACCCTACTTATCATTCAAATAAAAAACACATTGATGTTTAGTATCACTTTGTGAGGGATATGGTTGAAGATAAAAGGTGTTGTTGGTAAAGGTGGATACTATGAACAATGTTGTAGATGCATTGACAAAGTCTGTGAACACTAAGAAGTTTTCTTGGTGTAGAGAAACAATGTGCATTGTAGCCCTAGACCAATGACTAAGCTCTCTTATGACCCCGAGTGTGGAAAGAAAACAACAAGTGGGAGAATGTTGGATGTGTGTTCTATTCTTTATGCACATCATGGGGCTCGGGGAAGCACCCCAAAAAAATTTATTTTATGTGGACCAAATAATAGTTAGGCGGACGCAAGGATGGGGGGCGGACCCAAAGATGGTGGGAAATCCTACCCATGGTTTTGTGCATGGTTTTCACGCATGGTTTTTGGGCACAAGGGTTTTTTCCCATGGTATTTGTAGATCTAGTCAAGGGAACTATTGTTATGTTCTAATCTAAGGTTAGTGGATTGGAGTTTACGAATGATTCAAAATGTATATATATATATGTATTGTAGCATTGGAAGGAATATAATGAAGAGTCAATATGGTATTCACAATTTTGGGATCCAAGGGAAGATATCTGTGTATTTTTGTTTTAAGTTCTCGCCATTGTATATTTTTTGTTTTAAGAATCTGGTTGTAGGTAATTATTGTATAAGGTTAAAACCTTGAAAAAATATGTCATTTATTTCAAAGGGTATGCATCATATAGTAGCAACAGTACCATCTTTGATGACCAAAGAAGTAACAAGACTCTTTCTAAAGTGATATGATAGTTGGATCTTTCACAAGGTCTCATCATATGAAGATATAGATGCTTGAAGTTTTTTATTTATTTATGAAGTTATGATGCCCAAAATATCCTACAAACAATAAGGTTACATAGATCTCGTTGATACCTTTCTAGCACTATATCATGTTGAGAAAAACTCCTCATAAATGAGAAGTTATGGCCAACTGAAGTTTCAATATTAATTGAGGGAATAAAATATAGGGCCAAAACACAAAAAATTAATCTATTAAATAGTGGGAAAGTTCAGGGTGGATCCACCATTGAATAAAGCAATCAATGCCCATGGGAACATGAAGTTGCACACTAGTTAGCATCACTAAATGGTGTGTATCTCTTGGGTCAATAAATGGCACACCTATTAAGTCAACGAATGGATGGTGACAAATATGCATGAGGTTTAATCAGTTACATTGGACCAATGAGATGAATGACACAGGGAACTCTTACATAGTCAGCGTGACACCTTAGCTAATTAACATCAACACGTGATGTGGTGCCACTAGAGGTTGCCATGTGGCATGGTGATTTGACACATATTGGTTGGTGAAAAAGCTGAAATAGGGTGACACGTGGCACCCCTCACATGCTTCCACATGGCTCGATGATGTCATCAAGGAAACAACTATTGACCCTTGGGTCTTAGAAATATGGGCATATTCATATAGTCATGGCGCTTTAGATGTCAGGAACTAATCATTACCCTTGGTCAAATTGCAAGGCCACATGGAACCATGGCATGAACTTTAGAGAGACTTAGTCACATACCATTGGTCGTCCAATTACAATGACAAATTTCATGGGAACTCAAGGTAGCCCCCATAAGGCCTAGGACAACCAACCAAATGTATATTTATATGAATAACACTCATCTCAAAACATAATCATTCGAACAACAAGTGTAATGAAACCAATCCAAAATTATTTTAAGGTTATAGTTTCAAAGGGTTTGTATTGGTTCTAATTTTGAATGATGCTTTGCTGTGAAATATTTGTTCACCACCAAGTTTAATGTTCCAGTTCTCGTTCAAATATGAAAAAATTTTGGTTGTCTCATTTTGGTGGTTTGGTCAAGTTTAAAGGCTGGAAAAGAACTCATTATAATGCTATGGCTTAACCATAGACATGTTATGGTTATTCCGTAACTATTAACTATGTTAGATACCTTTTATAATAACCTAGTCTAATGCTACATTTGGCAAAAGTGTTACAAACCATGAATCATGTTTCGATAGTTTTAACCTTTGTTAATTTGAATTGAATGAAGCCATGTAAGAAATGACCAACTTGATTGATGATACAAACTGTTGGAGTTGCTTGCCATGGCAGTGGCTCACTGGAAGAGTTAACTAAATACAATTAGTGACGCACCAGACTTGAGCAATATGATTGGGATGAGGAGTATCCATGGGAGTGGCCCATGGCATCTACTTCATTCGAGCTCTAACACAAGTAAAATGAATTCGAGAGGATGGCTTAACAAGGCACAATGTATAGAAAAACTAGTAAGTGAGGAGGATTATAAAGCATAGGTTACAAGTTTGATCTCTTTTGATTGACAATTTTGATTATTTATATTTATATTTTTATATATCTCTTCTATCCACTCTCCGCATAATTACGGGTTGCCGTTAATTTCCACTTGCCGCTTTAACAATATATCGCTCTCCTAGACACTGAACTCTAGTGGGAGCAGTGAAGAAGCGCCAGAGGAGCATGCGTCTACTATATTTAGAACATTTAACTTAAATATAATAGTTATTATACTATGGTTTTTAGTTTTCGGAGGCGGTCAATAGTATGTCCAAATTCTCGATTCCAAAAGAAGTGTGCACATTCGGCGCATTAGAACATGGATGACCCGAGAACTAGAGAGAGATATGACATATGCTCTTCTTGACTCTACTGATTTGCATGTCCCTAGTAATCTCTTTGTAGTGTTCGTCAACCGGGTCCACTTGCATTACTGACTATGTAGACTTCACTATTTTGCAGATACATAGTGAGACCGTTGGCGAGTGGAAACATTTGGAGTATTTTAGGTCCCCCTCACCACCCACGCTCAGATTGATGAACTTATTATAGAAAAGCATGGGAATCAGTGTTTGCAAGATTTTTTTATGGTGATTGTGAAAGTAACTGTGTTTGCAAGTTGTAGTGGCAATGATTTTGGTAGTCACATTGTCTGTGGGTTGTAGTGACAGTTCTTACAGGTTGACAATGATGGTGGAAATGACAGTATGTGTAGGTTGAGATGATGGTACAGGTTGTGATAATGACAACAGATTGCATATTATGACATTTATTATATTTTAGTGATATATTATGATAGGGGATCCAACTTAAAAATGATATGAAATAGAGGTCCACAAGGACTTTGAAGGAGGTTGATGCCTCCAATGAGGTTGAAGCCTAAAGAAGGATAGGGCTTACTCATTCTTGAGGGTTGAGCCTCAATTAAGTTGGATTCTAGAGTAGATTGGAGCCTACTCATCATCAAGGTTTTCCTCAATCAACATCAAGGGATACCACCTAGTCGGGGACCCAATTAGACCCTTTTCCGTTGAAAATGGTGGTTCTGATTGGTTGGTCTCCCCTAATATTGATGGAGGACATTTTTTCCAATCAATAGTACCTCAATCAATTTGTAGCCTACATTGTGTAGTTTCTTACATCTTTTGAGGTTTGTGCCTCAATCAAATTATAGTCTACCGCAAGTGGAAACATACGAATTATGGGGGTAGTTGCCTCCAACAAGTCAGAGCCTACAAATTGATGTAAATGAATGGAAGATAAAGAATAAGAATGTTGATGGTTTTCTCACATATGGGTTTCCACCTAAAAAATTGTGTGTCTTTGTGATGTGATCATTTCTTGATCTATTCTTGTCTTATTTATATGTTACTTATATGATGACGTATTTTTATAGTTGATGATATAATGTTTATGATCCACTCTTGTATGGATGTATGATTAAGAAATGCTGTGAAATTCTAAAATTGACCTCACACTGATTCAACGCCCTTCTCATTGTGACCTTTGGCAAACAAGTGGTTTTAGAGCATCTACCTCGAGGAACAACTAATTACTAGAAGGCTGAAGATCAAGAGAAATGGCCACAACCAGAGTAATGGGGAAGCCCCCTATGTTTGATGGAACCAATTATGCATTTGGGAAGATAAGGATGGAGATATATCTCATCTCCTTGGGAGAATAATTTTGGGCAATTGTGAACACCAAGTATAAAGCTCATAATGCTATTTCAATAGGTGTAGTAGAGAAGGCAATTTTCACACATAATTCACAAGCGAAGTGGCTTGGAAGAGAAATAATTCATGAAGGTAATGTAGTTCAAGTCATATCATGACGTATGGAATAAAATCCAATCTTATTATGAAGGGGATGAGAAATTTAAAGAAGTCATATTACAAACTCTTAGGGGCCATTTTGAAAGCTTATATATGGAAGAAGATGAGGTTATTGCTTCACATTTCCTTCACGTAGAAAAAATAGTCAACTCCATTGTAGGTCTCGGTGAAGAAGTCCCTAATATATATGTTGTTCAAAAAAATTTTAAATCACTTCCATCAAGATTCAATCCTAAAGTATTAGTCCTTGAGAAAATCACAGAAGTAGACAAGACGTTTGTGGATCAAATTCATGGAACTCTCTTCGCATATGAGTTAATAATTAAGGAAGACAAACCAGGAGTTAAGAAAATAGCTTTCAAGGCACCAAAAGAAGATAAAAAAAGAAAAAAGATCATGAAGATTCCAATTAAAATGAAGAAGAAGCCAAGTTTTTCTGAAAGTTGGAAAGAGGAACCGAAAAGTTCAAAGGCAATATTCCTTTCAAATGTTTTGAATGTGAAATAATTGTTCATGCATCTAAATGTACTTATGCCATGCTGAATGATAGTGATTATGAATCAAGATTCAATCCCAAGTATACAAATAAGATGCAAACAAGAAAGAAAAATATTTTTTTCAAAGGAACAAAGCGAAAGTGAAAGCAATGAAAGTGTAAGTGATGAAGAAAGGAATGAAATACTATTCATTTTTTAGGCCAAAGAACCTAAAATGGAAGTAGATATTGAAGGAGAACTTAAAAGTGTATTGAAAGAAATCAGGATTCTCAGGAAAAGAGAAAGTCAATTGATGAAACAACGAGTTCAATAAATGAGTCTAAATGAAGACACCATTCTTGCTCTCAAAGTTGAAGTAGAAGAATAAAAAAGAGTACAAGAGTTTCTATCTGAACTATTAAATGAGAAGGAGATAATATGTGAAAGCTTTGAAGAGGAAGTTATCCTATTAATAAAGAGTTAGAGTAGCTCAACTCAAATTTCCACAAAGGAATTGAGTCCCTTGATCATATTATCAGCATGTAGAGTTCCCCTCTTATTAAGATAAATCTTGGGTATCAAGAATGTGAGGCATGCAAAAATAATGATTCCCCAAGTCCATCGACTGAAATTCATCCCAAGAATATTGATCAGACAATTCTAGCATCCAACAATAACTCACTTGAAGATCCAAAGCAAGTAGTACAACAAGGAAAGAATGTTCACTTCAATGACACTCAAAGCTATTTTATAAATGAGTAGAATACATCGAACCATAATGAAGAGAAAGGATCAATGAGAAGAAGTAATGCAGGGCAAACTATGAATATGAATTATCACAAAAAATCCACAAGCAACATTGGAATAAGGAGAATGGAGATTGTGAATAAATGTTTGGAAGGATATCTATGTTATTTTGCATATGATAAACAAACATAATGTGTCAAATGGTTGTCCTTTGCAGAATGGTGTTACATCACATCCTTCCATACCTCATAAAAATTTCACCATTTATGGCATTTTTTGTGCTCCATCAATCATATCACCCTTGAAAGGAAAAATAAAGGCTAAAGTAGTAAAGGACCACATGCAACACCAACAAAAGGTTCTCAAACTACTGAAGGAAAATAGGGTTATGGAAAAACATAGGGTGAAACGACAAGTAGATCAACATCATAGGGAAAGGGAATTTGAAGTGTGGGATTAGGTATTTGTGAAACTATAACCGTATAAACAGATGTCCCTCAAGCAACAAATGAAGGAAAATAAATTAGCACCAAATTATTATGGCCCCTATAAGGTGTTGTAGAGGATTGGAAGTATGGCCTACAAATGGGAGTTACCTACATCTTCATGTGTACATCCAATATTCCAAGTTTCTTTCTTAAATAAGGTAATCGACAACAAGATGCTAGTCCAAACCATTTTACCATAGATTAATGAAGAAGGGAAAATAATACTAGAACCAAAAAAAATCTTGGAAATAAGGACTGAGAAGCTTAGAAATCAAGCAATTACTAAGTGCCTCATCAAATTGAGGAACCCAACAATGGAAGATGTGACATAGGAAGATGAGTTGTTCATGCAAAAACACCTATAGATAGTCAAGTGTTAAGAACAAATCTTCTTTAAAGGGAAGGGTCATGTTAATCCCTATATAAGCCCACCCAAAAACCCCTTATTAAGTTATAGACATTGATCAATTACATTTCTATTGTTATATTGTTCTATACACTAGAACCTATCATGGTGCCATTTTATTATCATTGTACCAATTGTCTCCTATATATGCACTAGAGAGACCTAGCCTTAGAACCCCCAAATATAGTATTATACATTGTATTCATTGTAAATGGATGTTTCCCCCTTGAAGAGGACAACAATTATTTATTTCTTATCATTTTTTAGGTGAAAGGTTTATAAAAAGATTGGAAAGTTGTGATCAGAACAAAAATAAATGACAAAATAAACTACCAAACTAAAGAAAATTGACTTCCTCATATGTCTCAGAACTAATGGGGATGGAGATGGAGGGGGATTTGTGCACCAAACGAGAGGGGAAGGAAGCAAAATGTTATTAAAAAACTACATTGCTAATGGAAACATCACTTGAAGGACAATTGACAAAGCTTGGGAACTAGCTAAATTCATGAAGGAAAGTTAGAGGATGACATGGACCCAACAAATGTCACATTAACAACATAGTTAACAAGGACAGAAGAATATGACCATGCCTATGAATGCATCTATCATTCAAGGAAGCTAGACACAAAGGTGTCATAGCTAGCCATGAATATGAGAGCATATAGTGGCCAAGGAGGGAGCAACACAGGTGGCTAGCATTAAACCCTAGTGATTGTAGTAGAAGGGTGTTGATAGCCAAAATTGACCTGATCAACATGTGGGAAGACCATCCGGTGTGAGTCCCAAATCAACCTCTTATCCATTTCTAATGATGGCTCTGACTAGTTTTGTTGGGTCCAGTTATCCCTTCTCCCTTCCTGCTAACGTCTGATGTCTCTAATTAACTAATAATAAGAAGAGGAAATCAAACCTACACTATTGTTGCATGCTGGTAAGAAAGCAATTCTTAAGCTAAATTGAGGGCTCATCGAAGCCACACATAAAGTTGCTCCTGCGGAAGGAGACTTAGAAAAATGCAATGGTTAAATCTAAATGCAAATTTATTCTAGTATGCAAGGGCTAGAAAATAAATCGTAAATCAATCAGCCTCCATCTCTGACAAAAGTATACAAAAATTATAGATTTGTTCAAAGACTTTTGAGCACAAAAATTATCTGAAAATTTCATGCTAGCGTGAAAATTTCAGAGCTGAAATACATCTCTTTAATCTACTCCAAGCTAGCTAATTCTCTACAAAATTCAATCCTCTACAATAGTGGAAAAACCCATCTTTTTGTAGAGAATTTCCTCTCAAGATTCACATATGGATCCCCATAAACTTGCAATCATCTTATTGTTATAAACATGGAAGTTTATTTATTTTTCTCATTAATCTTAAGCTTCAAATCTTCCATTTCCAATCTACAATACAAAAAATCAATAATTTATTGAATCAAAATGATTGGTAAACTAAATGTAATTTAATCTAATTATTTAATTTAATAAAAAATATAAAAATAAATTAAAATAAACTAATAAAATATAATACCACGTAATATTAAACTAAACTAATGAAAAATTACCAAAAGAATTAATTATAATCCTTCAAACAATCTAAAACTAAAATTTAAGTAAAAAATAAACCAAAAAAACCGAAAATTAAAATATCAATAAATTAAAATTTATATATAACTTAACTAAAAATTAATTTTAATCATAATAAGTGCACAACTAAAACAACACTAAATTATAACTATAAGGTAATAAAAAAAAAAAAATTAAAAGCAAACTCGGACTAAACTTCACTACACTAAATGAAATTTAAATTAACAAAATAAAGAAAACAAAAATAAATAGAGTTATAGTAATGCATACTAAAACCAAACCGAAAGAAAATTAAAATTATTCATTATGGCCAGTAATATCATGTTTCTGTTTTCTCAGTGGTCATCACTCTTTTTATGTATTTATCATCTATCTGATTTCTTATGGAGCCTATGCGATATTCTTTTATCCATATCCCTTTTTAGTCCTTGCCATATGCAGAGATTATAGTAATCAGTTTGGTGCATTTGACATTAGTTTGTATTCAATTTTGCGAAGGTTTTTTTCTTATATTTGATTGTTTTGAGATTTATTCTTTCTCATTCCATTTCAACGTCTTATCTAGCCTCTTTTCAAGGCGGACGAGACTAGACTATATATTATATTTTAGTTAGTGAGTTCATTTTTAGAATTTTTTTGGGGTGGCCAAGTAATGTTAGCATTAGTTTGGGTTATTAAATGCTATGTATTATTATGTGCCATAATTTTGTTTTTGCTATGGTTACATTGTTGCAGTGGAGCGACAGGTGCATTACAGGTGGAGGAGGTGCATTACAGGTGGTGGATGCATTGCAGGTGAAGGTGGAGGATGCATGTAGATGCAGTGACGGTGGTGATGGCATAAGATCTAGATGGATGTTCGACTGCTCCAACGGTTCGGTTACTTGCTGCCTTGGAACTGAAACTTGTTACTTCGGTTACTTGCTGCCTTGGAATTGAAACTCTCTAACCCAGGGCTTTATCTTAGAAGCAAAGCATCACTGCATTATTCATTTCATCGATGAACTCACCCAACATGCTCATAGGAAGCCACTTGCCCAAAGAGGGGTCTTGCTAGCTTGGGATCATTGGCTAGTGGGCATTGGAACGCTAGATGGTGGGCTTATACACCACCTTTAAGTATTGAATTTACCATTTCAAGTTCAAATAAGTCTTGACCAGGCCATATTGAATGACTGCCACTGCAGAAACTACTGAGTACTCAGTGCAGTACAACAATTACTGCTAGAACGATTGTCACTACAACAGCTACTCAGTACTCGGTGTGATGTAACATAAAAGAAGTGCTAAAGAAAAGAGAAGAAGTGCTACTGAAAAGAAGTTAGTGTTAGAACTCAAAGAAGTGCTAGAAATAAGCTCTACGAATACAAGCTCTACATAACCTATAAGTGTAACTTGAAGCACTACTTCAAGAGAACCTGTAAGTGAAAATTGAAGCATTTCTTCTCTATTATTCTATTATTCATGTACCTGTACATGATACAATGATGGATACACAGTCGTTGTTATAGAAAACTTTGTTTCATCAACCAATTGTCCAAAAAGCCCTGGTATAAATGGAAGTTGTGTGAAGCACCTCCAAGCAGCGAAGGTCCCATCCAATGACTGTAGACAACCCTGCACAACTACCAAACATGTCAGATTCTTCAAACTTGAGATCATCAGAATCGTACCTTCAATTCCACCTTGTATTCTCTTGCCCCACTTCGGTCCTCTCGATCAATCAGTCCCTAAAACTAGAATGCCCACTGCCTGATGAACTGTATATGGCAGTAATATTACCGATATGCTTCGTGGGCTTGGCTTATGGTAAATGGAACTCATCACAAAAAATCCACAAGCAACATTGGAATAAGGAGAATGGAGATTGTGAATAAATGTTTGGAAGGATATCTATGTTATTTTGCATATGATAAACAAACATAATGTGTCAAATGGTTGTCCTTTGCAGAATGGTGTTACATCACATCCTTCCATACCTCATAAAAAAATTTCACCATTTATGGCGCTTTTTCTGTTCCATCCATCACATCACCCTTGAAAGGAAAAATAAAGGCTAAAGTAGTAAAGGACCACATACAACACCAACGAGAAGTTCTCAAACTACTGAAGGAAAATAGGGTTATGGAAAAACATAGGGTGAAACGAAAAGTAGATCAACATCGTAGTGAAAGGGAATTTGAAGTGTGGGATTAGGTATTTGTGAAACTATAACCGTATAAACAGATGTCCCTCAAGCAACAAATGAAGGAAAATAAATTAGCACCAAATTATTATGGCCCCTATAAGGTGTTGTAGAGGATTGGAAGTATGGCCTACAAATTGGAGTCACCTACATCTTCATGTGTACGTCCAATATTCCAAGTTTCTTTCTTAAATAAGGTAATCGACAACAAGATGCTAGTCCAAACCATTTTACCATAGATTAATGAAGAAGGGAAAATAATACTAGAACCAAAAAAATCTTGGAAATAAGGACTGAGAAGCTTAGAAATCAAGCAATTACTAAGTGCCTCATCAAATTGAGGAACCCAACAATGGAAGATGTGACATAGGAAGATGAGTTGTTCATGCAAAAACAGCCATAGATAGTCAAGTGTTAAAAACAACACTTCTTTAAAGGGAAGGGTCATGTTAATCCCTATATAAGCCCACCCAAAAACCCCTTATTAAGTTATAGACATTGATCGATTACATTTCTATTGTTATATTGTTCTATACACTAGAACCTATCATGGTGCCATTTTATTATAATTGTACCAATTGTCTCCTATATATGCACTAGAGAGACCTAGCCTTAGAACCATCAAATATAGTATGATACATTGTATTCATTGTAAGTGGATGTTTCCCCCTTGAAGAGGACAACAATTATTTATTTCTTATCATTTTTTAGGTGAAAGGTTTGTAAAAAGACTGGAAAGTTGTGATCAGAACAAAAATAAATGACAAAATAAACTACCAAACTGAAGAAAATTGACTTCCTCATATGTCTCAGAACTAATGGGGATGGAGATGGAAGGGGATTTGTGCACCAAAATAGAGGGGAAGGAAGCAAAATGTTATTAAAAAACTACATTCCTAATCGAAACACCACTTTAAGGACAATTGACGAAGCTTGGGAACTAGCTAAATTCGTGAAGGAGAGTTAGAGGAGGCCATGGACCCAACAAATGTCACATTACCAACATAGTTAACAAGGACAGAAGAAGATGACCATGCCTATGAATGCATCTATCATTCAAAGAAGCTAGACACAAAGGTGTCATAGCTAGCTATGACTATGAGAGCATAGAGTGGCCAAGGAGGGAGCAACACAAGTGGCTAGCATTAAACCCTAGTGATTGTAGTAGGAGGGTGTTGATAGCCAACATTGACCTGATCAACATGTGGGAAGACCATCCAGTCTGAGTCCCAAATCAACCTCTTATCCATTTCTAATGATGGCTCTGACTAGTTTTGTTGGGTCCAGTTATCCCTTCTCCCTTCCTACTAACGTCTAATGTCTCTAATTAACTAACAATAAGAAGAGGAAATCAAACCTACACTATTGTTTCATGCTGGTAAGAAAGCAGTTCTTAAGCTAAATTGAGGGCTCATCGAAGCCACACATTAAGTTGCTCCTACATAAGGAGACTTAGAAAAATGCAATGGTTAAACCTAAATGCAAATTTATTCTAGTATGCAAGGGCTAGAAAATAAATCGTAAATCAATTAGCGTCCATCTCTGACAAAAGTATACAAAAATTAAAGATTTTTTCAAAGAATTTTGAGCACAAAAATTATCTGAAAATTTCATGCTAGCGTGAAAATTTCTGAGCTGAAATACATCTCTTTAATCTGGTCCAAGCTAGCTAATTCTCTACAAAATTCAATCCTCTACAATAGTGTAAAAATCCATCTTTTTGTAGAGAATTTCCTCTCAAGATTCACATATGGATCCCCCATAAACTTGCAATCATCTTTTTGTTATAAACGCTGAAGTTTATTTATTTTTCTCATTAATCTTAAGCTTCAAATCTTCCATTTCCAATCTACAATCCAAAAAATCAATAACTTATTGAATCAAAATGATGTGTAAAAAATTTCTAAACTAAATGTAAATTAATTCTAATTATTAATTTAAAAAAATAAATAAAATAAAAAAAAACTAAACTAAATAGAATATAATACCACTAAAATAATTAAAACTAAACTTGAAAAAAATTACCAAAATGAATTAAGCTCTACAAATACAAGCTCTACATAACCTGTATGTGTAACTTGAAGCACTACTTCAAGAGAACCTATAAGTGAAAATTGAAGCATTTATTCTCTATTATTCTATTATTCATGTACCTGTACATGATACAATGATGGATACACAGTCATTGTTATAGAAAACTTCGTTTCATCAACCAATTGTCCAAAAAGCCCTAGTATAGATGGAAGTTGTGTGAAGAACCTCCAAGCAGCGGAGGACCTAGCTAGTGACTGTAGCCGACCCTGCACAGCTACCAAACATGTTAGATTCTTCAAACTCGAGATCATCAGAATCGTACCTTGAATTCCACCTTGTATTCTCTTGCCCCGCTTTGATCCTGTCGATCAATCAATCCTTAAAACTAGAATGTCCACTACTTGATGAACTATATATGGCAATAATATTAGCGGTATGCTTCGTGGGCTTGGGTTATGGTAAATGGAACTCAATTATTCACTAGTAGCTCTATATAAGTCAACGAGGTAGGTTAATTATGAGCATAGAAAGCATCAAAGACAATATTATAGGCACCAGAGGTGGAAATAGCTATGTGAGCAAAACACGCAAAGGAAAAGGTTGGGGTAGAGACAAAGGTCGTTGAATAATCAGTGAATTCAGCGCATATATGAACCATTGAGATTGAACCACTAGAAGCACTCATTTCAATCCAAAGGCCATAAAAGATAGACGTAAGGTGATATATTGAGATCAAGATTCAGGGTAGAGCGAAGGCGAAGCAAGCACCACTAGCACCGAAAGTTCACCCAGTATAAGTCGGGGTGGAGTAGAGCTAACTGTTTACTCGGCGGAGGAACCGAGCCCAACATCCCTTCTAGTTCCTATATATAGGTGATACTGCATTTCCATTTGTTTCTTACCTTCTAATACTAACATAGCGCTTCAAGATACATTCAGGAAAGGGTTGGGGAGTGAAGTAGATGAAGATCCAGAAGCAGGCGCAAAGACATATCCTCTAGTTTCGTATCCAATTCCAGATATGTAGCTTCCAGTAGTGGATTCAATTGACCTCCATCGGCATCAAAGAAAGTGGCTCTCCAAGCTGACAGACCACCTTAAGCTAGATATAAGTAATTGAGGCAAAGATATAACCATCTAAGGCATAGGCATAGGCACTTAGAAAGAAAGCAGACCTCTCTTTGGAGGACTTCGTTGATAGCTAACTCTTGGGGTTGTCGATTCATGTAATGATAGCTAACTCTTGGGGTTACGCATGAGCGATGCAAGTCCCTCCTCAACATAGCAAGGGAACTCACAGTGAACACTTACAAGCCATGCAGACATCGTAAGTGACAACAGTTATATATCGAACCAAAATTATAGACTATGACCTTCATGCGCCATGTGGACCCCACAAGAAGGCCACGCACCTTACTACTATGTTCCCTAAAACAACCATGCAAGACATGCAAGATGCCACAAGATTAGTTCGGGTCTCTATTAGTGAGAGCTTTCTGGTTGCCTTACTTACTTGACAATAAGTCCCTCTCTTCTTTATGGAATACAATAAGTCCCTCTCTTCTTTATGGAATACAATAAGTCCCTCTCTTATTTATGCAATACAATAGAGTCCCTCTGATCTTATCGGACTCCATCAAGTACCTGTTGTAAGTCTATAAGTCTATTCAAAGTCTATGAATGCTCCCATGGAGGGTAAGCCAGTGAACGCTTTTACACTTCCTTATCCTTTTAGTCTACATATAATCAATATAAGCTAGTCATAAGGAAGAATGGCTCACTTGAAGAATGCCCCCCTAACCCAATAAGGATTTTAGGGTAAGCGTGAGGGCGAGTTACTTAAGTTACTCGATCTGGTTTTGAGTCGCCCCTGCTTCTGTGGGCACGAGGTGTTTGTCTCACTTTGAATCTTAAACGAATGCCTCTACCACTAATGCAACTTAAACCACTCGATCAATAAGTTCTTATGGTGAAACTATTTCTCGAAAAGCCAAAAGGGGGGGTGTAAAGTCTTTCAACCTGGTTCTTTGACTGAACCAATAGATTCAACTGGTGATGGTCCTGGAGCTTGCTTTGTTGTTGTATACTTGGATGCCTTTCTTTTTTCCCCTATCTGTGGTGTTACCCTCTTTCCTATGACCTTTTCTTCTGGTGTTGTTGGCTCAGCCTCTATCCTTGGTGTCCCCCCTGTTGTGGAATCAATTCGATTCACAAACAATGGATTCTAATCCTATAGTGTAGTTTGTTTTTTCTCGAAGTGATCCATCTCTTGTGAGCATTTCTTATCTATATGATTGATGTCTAGCGTCACACTTGCAAATGATCATATGGCCACATGATTCCTAGTTCGAATCAAGATGGAATGGGTCTTGGTCATGTCGATGGTGGATGCGCTTGGGATGAGTCTATTACAGACTCTGTTGTGGGAATTTATTTTCTGATGATTTTGTGACGATTATGATATTGATCGAGGTTGAACCAGTGACAGATAGGCGTAGTGACTTAATGCCGAATGCAAATGGTGCCTAGTAAGGATGCAGATCCACTTAGATCTGAGTCGTCGATGTGGTTTGCTCCTTCCATCGTCTGATCTGTTGGACTTGAATTTTTTGAGAAGATTCTTTGGCGAAAATCACATAGAGTGTTTCGAACCAACTAGTGTGGTTCATCGTCAGGACAAGTTGAATGAGCAGATATTGCTATGCATATTAAATAGACTTGACTTATCAGAATCAGTTGAATAAGAGTTAGCATGGTTAAGTATCATGAGTACAAGAAATAGTAAAGAGCTTTTTCAACTAGCCCAGGTTGATTTGGCTAGCTTGGATTCTCCCAGCAAGTGAAAAAGCCATGTTCTTCTGGCTGAGTTTGGATCTGTTTCTTATTGTTGGGTATGTTCATGTAGTGATATTTTATTGTAAGCCTACTATTTTCTAATGACGGATCCGATCCCTTATTATTTTTCCATCTGATGATTTTTCATTAACGCAATCCACTAAAAAAGCCCTAAATTGTGTCTCTTTAGATCATTATTATGATTTTCTAGTTTTGTGATCCATTAATGATTGCAAGTTTATTCTAAATCCTGGATGGGGGTGATCTATCATCTCTTCAGGCATGTGTGTGTGCATGCATCTCTAACATTGTAGAGAATATAGATAATGCCTTGGGTAACTGTTGCAGGGCTGTAGCTGGGTTGAATATAGTTCCTCTATTCCCAGACCAAGGGAATGCCTCTGTGGTTCCATTGGTTGGATTTTCTTTTTGCACATCAGTGTAAAGCAACTCTTTTAACAACTTATTTTTCAATATTTGCGTTAGGTCTCTCTCTTGTTGTTGACACCCCAACTATTGCATTTCATGTTCCATGACATTAGAGAAAAACATCAATATGAATTCTGATTCAATTGATTCTTTCTTCCTACTGCTTTCAAATATTGATTTCCAAAATTCGAAGATTTTCAAATATGAATTATTGCTTCTTGTCATGGTTTGCATTCTTGAAAAGGATGACTTGTATCTTCTGTTAGTTTACATAGATACTTTGCATTAAAGCTTCAAATCCTTTAAATATGTCCTACGTTGTAGATGGCTTGCCCTGGCAAACTCTACTAGCCTTAGCAACCTTTTCAAATACTTGATCTTGGTCCTGCTCTAAGAAACATACGGCTTAAATACTGATCACACTCACGAGGCTTAATACACATTGAGCATCCCACTTTTCATTATCCATTTAACCGCCTGAAACTCCTAGGTCAGGAACTACTTTACCCTATGAACTGCCAGCTAATTATTGATCTGTTATCTGGTGCTGCTGCGTTCATCGATTGGATAATTACTATTCAGACGTCAACTGCTTCATTACTGTTGAAAAAAGTGGTGCTACTGTCTTCAAACAGAAGACAATCTGCTGGATCGATTGAATCCACTGCATCAATAGAATCAATTTGTCTTCTTACAATCAATTAATTGGTCCTGGTTCTGTAGGGTCTATTTGCGTCTGTAGGGTCTTATCCTACTTGCCCTGACAAGGATAACCATGTTTTCTTCAGTAACTAACCATGTTTTCTTCAATAGCTGCTCCTTCAAGTAGCTAACCATGTTTTCTTCAATAGCTGCTCCTTCAACCATGTTGTCCTTAGTCTTCCCCCTTAAGGCAGGGACTAGTTGTCATGCAGCCCACCTTGTTTTTTAAGAACCCCTCTTATTAATGAGGAGAAGAAGCCTGCGGATTAGAGTTGGTATAAATTCGCTTGGAAACATGTATTTTTTCCCGTTTACAAACCATTGGCGTTGACTACCTTCTTCCCTACCTTTATATTTAAATGTAGAGATGTGTTATTCTTGGCTTTAAAACTAGTATAGATTCATTTTAATCACAAATTTTGAGAGGGATCAAATTCCATCTTATCCACAGATCTAACATGAATAGAGAGGAATAAAATATCTTGACGTGCAAACTTATTTTAGAGTGCAAAAAACAATGTATAAACTTTTTTTTTTTGCTTCTTAGTTTAGACTTTTTGCGATCCATAATGTTTATTTAAAAGGATTTTTTCAGAGAGATCACACGGATTAATTACTTGGAGCAAGTTTCCGAACCCTTCACTTTTTTTTATTAATATATTTTAAGAATACCTCAATATTAATTCATATTAAATATTTTATTCTAACCCCCATTAAAATATTTTATTATATACAATATTAAAATTATTGTCTTTAACATTTTTGTTTTATAATATTATGAAGTTGATATCACTTTGGTTAAAATATTTTTGACAAATATAAGATTTTTTTATTTTATTTTTTTTTCTATTTTAAGAATACTTTATTTTTATTTTAATAAAGCCAAGCATATTATACATCACCTTCCCACTAAGATGTAGAATAAATATCTCAGCTCAATAAAAAATTGATTATCCAAAACATAAGAGAGTTTCATAACAAATGTTCAAAGTAAGAACACGTAGAAGGAATATGTTTAGCAGGATGTGTGTTTTTGGTAATTGGCTTGTCAATGTTTAAAACACGCTTGGACTTCATATTATTTTAATATGTTTAAAATGCGCTTCATATTATTTTAATATGTTTAAAATGCGCGGGCCAATATGGAAATAAATAAGCAGTTGTCTATAATGCGACTTTTTGAAAGCTTTTCCGGTGGGTTTTTCCAGTCAAAATCCGGTAGCAATTTATTGGAATCGCAAGTTTGATAGCTAGTTTCTGCACAATCAAAGCATCCCAGGGGTTTTTCATGGTGCTGAATCCAAATATGCAATTAAAAAACCATTTTAACTGCAACAAATCAAGATTTAACCTCAATTTCTTTCGCCGGATTCCGTCACCGGAATCTCCAAAAAGTCGCATTATAGACAACTCCAATAAATAATATGAATCAATAGCATGGTAAATAAAGCTCGTCATTACCTTGGCTTCATTATCGTGATATGGAGTATATGAGGGTGAGGGTGAGGGTGAGGGTGGAGGGTGAGGGTGTGCATTGCACATTAACACCCCGCACACCCCACCCCTACCCCGACCCCCACCCTCATATATGAGGGTGGGGCATTGAATTAACACCCCCCACCCGCACCCTTCATAATTGAAGGGTGGGGTGCGGGGTGTTAATGTGCACTATCACATATATGGGGGGTGGGGGTGTTATGTGCATGCTGCACATATATGAGGGCTGGGGGTGGAACCCCAACCCTCATAAATGTTGCAATGCACATTAACCACCCCCCACCCCCACCTCATATATTGTGGGTGTTATATGTGCATTGCACATATATGAGGGCTGGGGTGTTAATGTGCATACACATAGTATGAGGGTGGGTGAACCCCCCTCATATTATGTGCAATGCACATAACACCCCACCCCCACCTCATACTATGTTGCAAGGGGTGGGGTCCCCACCATCACCCTCACCCTTCATTAATGTAGCAATGCACATTAAACCCCCCACCCTCGCCCCACCCCCCACCCCCACCCTTGCAACTAATATATTGAGGTGGGTGCACATTACACCTCCACGCCCACCCCGCACCCTCATCTTATGTCAAGGGTGGGTCCCACCCCCACCCTCAATATATGCAATGCACATAACACCCCCACCCCACCTCATATATGTGCAAGGGTGGGGGTCCCACCGCCACCCTCATATATGTGCAAGGGTGGGGGTCCCACCCGCACCCTCATATATGTGCAATGCACATTAACACCCGCCACCCCCACCGCCACCGCCACCCCCACCCTTGCACATATATGAGGGTGGGGGTGCACATTAATACCCTCCAGCTCCACCCTCATATATGAGGGGTGAGGGTGAGGGTGAGGGGTGTTAATGTGCATATTGCACATTAACACCTCCATAATGTGCATATTGCACATTAACACCTCCACCCCCCACCCAATTGCACCCAATTGCACATTAACACCCCCCACCCTCACAATGCACATTAACACCCCTCACCCTCACCCTCACCCTCATACAATCCAACGGTTCACGTGAACAACATGCACGATTATCTTAATGCGTTAAGAACGTTGACTGGGAGCGGCATCCGTAGATTTCGTTGTCCATATAATATCATATCATGTTCCCTATTTTAAACGGATCATTAATATCGTGGAAGCTTTCATGATTGGGACCCTCCGTGCGATGAACTAGCCTTGGAGTTTTCTTGAATCATGCATCATAGAAACATATACGACATGCCAATCTTGTTTATTAAGGATATGATGTAATGTATAGAATATATTAATATTTACAAAAATAATCATGGAACGTAAAACATATATGGCATCCCAATCTTGATTAAGGGTATGATGTAATGTATAGAATATATGAATATTTACAAAAAGAGTAATCCAAATTGGTAGTTGTCATAAGGTTATGGTGTTATCTTTACATAAATGAATTATAGTTTTTATTTAATTCTTTGTTTTATTGTATTATGTAGTTTACTATATATTACAATGTAACATGTATAAAAAATATGGATACAATATGTAAAATAATAGATATAAAGAATACGATGTGGGTTATATTTTATAATACAAATTATATTATAGCTTGTAATATAGTTATATTATACAAATATTGTACACATCTATAATAATATTTTTATTTGTTACAATATTGTGTATAAATTTAAGTATATTTATATTCATAAATAAGATACCTATAAAGTTTATATATGCGTATTATTAATATTTATTAAATAGTGTTAATATAGGTTACAATTTATTTTATAATATATGTATATATTTTCTTAATTATTATGAATTATGGGGATGTCAAGTAAACACTAAATTGAATTAAGGTTAAATAATTTAAAGTGGGAATTGATCAAAGTAAGATATGAAAATGACAAAAGTAATTTAAATACATCAAAATCACGAGAACCATAAATCATTAAAGAATTCTTAAAGGAGTGAAAGTAGATGGGGAGATTAGAACTAATGAACAAGAACCAACAAAGTCTAAGCAACAAAAGTGACACCCTCAAGGATTGGGAGAAAATACATGTTAGGCCTTATCAAACCTTAGAATATCAAGTGGGAAACAATCCGATCAAAGAAAATAAGAGCAAGTATCAACCAAACAAATGGAATTTAAAGAAGAAATTTCTAAAATTTCTAATGAGGGTCCTCTAATTAATTTTAAAAATCAAGGGGGGTGTTGTGGCCACAACAGAGGGGTGCCATTAGATTGTAATGAAAATATATCAACGTTATTTTACTCAATAGCTCTATTGCATCATATCACAAAGAAGAGATCTCAACACTATTGTAACCATTGAGAAAATTCTTGGCTATAGAGGAATTAGTGCTAAGGACATTAAATAAATTATCTTAAGATATTATTGGCTAGGAAAAATTGGTTCATTCCTCCTTGTTGTAAATATTTTTTCTTTAACCATTCACCAAGTCCAAATCACCAAAGACTTGCAGTTTCAAAAATTAATAAGAGTGACAATAGATAAAAAGAGGCAAAGTTCAATTATCTAAGCATTTGATTCATTTCATATAGCCATAACTTTGAGATGAAGACACACTAAGCAATTAAGAATCTAGGGGTCACCAATATACATATCCTTCTTAATGCCAAAACTTATACTACATGGATAACAAATAAACTTTGAAAGTGTGCTCAAAGCAAATTGTTTCTACACTAATTTCATCATCTTAAATTAACCAAGCATATTCAGAGATGGCTTGCACATTTTTTTATCGTACTAAATTAATTTGAACACTAGAAAGATATAAGAAGAAAAAGGCTTTGAAATGCAAAAAAAACACACCAGAAGAAAGAAAATGCAACAATTTGTTGAAATTTGGAATCTTCAATGAATGATTTTCATAATTACATTATTTCAATCTCTACATGAAATTACAAATTCCCACAGCTTCTCTCCTAAAAATTATTGAACCCCTTTCCAAGTCCCCTCTCCTCACATTTTATCATGGTTGAAAACATGACATCGAGCCAATTGTTCTTTAAATGATTTTAGGTTAAAATCAATTAACCCTTTTATGTTAAAATCAATTAACCTTTAGTATTTTACAAACTTTTTTAAATAAAATTCCTATTTATATCAAATAATAGAACAAACACTAAAATTTCCACTTTCCCAATCTACTAAGTTTGGAATCTCCTACCATGACAGTTGTATGTAAACTTATTACTCTTATTTATTTTATACATATTATGGTATTAGTCATCTTGTGTGTGTGTGTGTGTGTGTGTGTGTGTGTGTGTGTGTGTGTGTGTGTGTGTGTGTTCCAAGTTATTTAAATGCCATTATTTCCATTCTAGAAGGTCAAGTTGTTGATCAAATTCCACCTAATGTAGATGGACTTTCAAACCTCGTGCACCAAAAACACAAAGTATCAGATGACAACCCTAGTTATATGGCAGAAGGAAATTCATGTGGAAGGATGACCTTAGACTTGAAAATTGCAATCATTATTCTTAAACATAGTGAAGAGAAAAAGAGATAAATGACATAGTTGTCATCATCATCAAAGGAGAGGCTTCCATCTAAAGATGATTAGCCATTAATACACCGAACCCATTCAACGTTCCTCAAGCAAACACAATTAGCTCACATTGAAGTTGATGCACCCAAAAAGAAAAACAGGTTATACATTTAATCACATGTGACTAAGCTCCCAACTAACAAAACTTGTGAATGATTTCTATTATGTTAGAAAAACAACCATGTACTATCAACCCTGAGGGATTGAACTCATTACCACCAAATTTACAAATGCTACCTGTGACAATCATACCAAATATTTTTTATTAATGATGTTCCTAACTTGGATATAGATGATAACATGGTAAAATACCTAGATAGAGCACAAATCCTATTCTAGGTATGTTCCATTAAGCTTAATGCAATATAGACAATATGGCTTTATTCTCGAACTTTCGTCTACTAGAAACATTCTAGTATTATACTCAATTTCTTGCATATTCAAGTTTATTATATTGATGGCTTGACCAGTTCATTCATCACTTGGTCTGTTGTGATACTCTCTTGCTACATCAGGGATATTCAACCTTTCTTTTGTAGGTACTTTTTCCATGGAATTTCCTTCTAGTGATGTCATATATGAAGTATTACTTCAACTAGTTCATGAACTAGATGAGTAATTGCAAGTGGTGTTAGCAAATCTAGAGGAACAACTTTAGTTTCCTAGAGAAGGGAGACAATTTTGGCATGTGGTCTTATTTGAAATCCACTTATCAATGCAATCCAAATGGAAGGCATGTCCACAAACTGGTAAATGCTACAACTTTTCATTCATTTGTTAATCCCAAAGACAAATATTACACCTTCCCTATGTGACCAAAAACAAGTTCAACTTCAAATATATCTAATGGAAGCCTCTCATATGTCCAAGTTCTGGGCGATGTCATCTTACTTAAGGTTAATCTCAATGCCTTACCCATTGTATGTGTATTCCATCTTTGTTAGATGATAATAATAATTTCAAGCACCACAATAGTCACTAGGATAATGCTATTTCCAAACATCAAATAAAGTTTGTGCCAAGATTTGCAAATTCATATAAATCTTCCAAGTAAGGACTGAAAAACTGGTGGGGGTTATGCAATTTATATAAATAGTTAATTAATTATGTGGTCATGCCATTTAAAATCTACACCATTTGAATTTTGATTTGAATTTGATGTTGTATCATTTTCCTCATTTCATTGTCATAGAAACAAACATGTTATGGGTTGATTTTCCACTAATTTTGGGGTTGCGTTTTAGCATTTTATCACTCTTGGAAATTTGGTGCTGAAATAAACTAAGACAATTGATCAAAAGTCAGTTGTGATCTCACATAAAATGACTATTAGTTTGAATCTGACCATCCAATATTTTTTTATAGTCAAATCCATCATTTTATTGATCTATTTAACTGTTATAATCCTTCCTTTTGCAAATAACAATGTGAAATCTAAGTTTTTGTAATTGAAACCCACATTTTATTTTTTGGCTTTGTTGGGTTATCCCACATTTACGGCGATTACACAAACATTATATTTTATATATGGTTTTCACGTGTTGATCAAAGCAGGGGCCATGAAATGTGGTGGAGGCATATTATATGAGTGGTATAGCATGATATAATGTCACCATTAAAAGTGATTAATAAAATATGTAAATTGAATGGTATGAAATATACAAGAATTTTGATATAGGCTAGGAGTTTTAACCCAATTAAAGATTTAAATAAGTACTAGTTGATTTGGAAAAGAGAGAAACTGAAGGGTTTATAAAACTTGGCAAGAAAGTCCAGAGTTTTGACTAGCTAATTTTAGGTTGAAACAAACATTATTGTACACAATGGGTCTAGTAATATTTTTTTTAGTTACTGATGCAATCATGAAAGTCAAGAGTTTTTTACTAGGTAATTCTATGTTACAACACACACTATTGTACCCCATGGTTTTACTAATCGTTTTTGCCAGTTCTTGGTGCAATCATGAGTGCCACTTTTCTACTACTAATACCCAATAAGCATGAATGAGATATGCTTCTCAATTAGGTTAAAGTCTTGGTTGTCGTGTTCATAGTATCACATATAAATAAATGAACAATCCTATGCTTTAATTTCATCCAATAATAAATCTACTGATGCATATAATCCAAGCCCAACACAAAAATTCATTGATAAATATGTTTATAAAAACTTGGATTCAAAACCAAAGGGAAATACAATACTTTGTTATTTGCATGTGCTTATAGAGCACTCTAACTATGTTGCAATGTCAAGAACATAGCATTCTACAACTTTGTTTAGAATTGGGCTTAATGCCAAATCCCTATTGCACCATGTTTTTTGTTCTAGATGTGCAATTACAACACTTTAGATTTGCTCTAAAAAAAGTTACCATACATGGACTCAAACCTAGTCATTCATGATCACCCATTTTCATATTCATTTCCTTTAGGATACATTCAAGTGTGCTTTCATTTTAATGGCTAGTAGTAAAAAAAAACTCAATTATTTACTTCTCAAACCTAAATATATAATGCAACTTAGTTGGATAGCATTATCCATTTGGGTTACTCTCTAAACAACACATTTAAGGGATAGTTATTGAAGGTGATACAAAATGGGAGCTAAGGATCATATCAATATGTTGTATACATAGTGTGGAAATAATGTTCACTCAAATTTACATGAAATACATAGGGGTTTATAACTAGTTACTTGTATAAGATCATTGTAGATGGATAATCACACACAATGACCTACTTTAAGAGAATATTTTTCATCCAACCTGGAATCGAGTGAGGATTGATGGTTCAATGATTCACAAAACAGCATACCATATTTTTATCCAATATTCATATAGATACTACTCTCTACTACAAGGGTTGTCCTCAACAAAAAATGTGCACCAATGTAGTAAAAATTAAAATATATAGGAGATAATCCACCATGAAAATTTCCAATATAATCCCAAAACACCAAATACATTCACCATGAAATACACCAGTAATATAGAGAGAAAAACCCTTAATATAGGGTAACACCATAAAGTACTCCTTATGGAAGGAATAACTCCACAAGCCATGCTTTCTACAAGAAAATACAACTCAAAATACCTTCAATATAATGATACTCATGTGTATTATACTTTCCCATGAGTATTCATAAGTGACTTATGCCAAATACCTCTTATTATGTAGAAATGTAAAGAAATTTTCTATTGTTAATGAAATCGAACTGAAATCAAGAGACATAAATTTCTTCTACTATTCTCCAGGAAGGAAAACAAACGATACAAAAACATGCAATAACATGTAACCATCAAAAAACAAGGAACAAAATGATTTTACAAGGGAATCCAACTAGAAAAAAGCCCTCCACTTCTTTACATTAATTCATATGAGAATATGGATAAACTACAATGTCTTGCTTCAATCCTGAAGCACACCCTGCATTGTGATTTTGATCTCCTGCTCACTGACTTGCTCTGACCAACACTTAACCAAAATAGACCTATGATATCCTCCTATTTAATTTTGCAATCCTTGAGGAAGTTAGCCCCTTAAAAATAGGAGAATTCCCTATTTCTTTATGCAAAACCTGAAGGAATTGACCACCTGCTCCAATGCAATACCTATAAGCTCAACTAGTAGACAATAATAAATACATTGATGCCTTTTTCCTCCACTCAACTAGGAAATTTGAATTACATTCATGAATTGGACTATTTTTAATAAACTGATTAGTTAACTGAGAGATCGGTGAGTTAAAAATTGTTATAACTACTCAAATGAACTCCTACTGACTCCACTAAATACTAGATCTCAGTTAACTTAGTTTAACTAACAATAACTCCACTAGATTGCTAGATTTTAGCAATCAACCCATGCAAAACTCTACTTATAGCCTATAACTCGAATTTATTGATTGAACTAGGAGAAAAAACCATGTCACTCTAGCTAAATGCAATCCAAGTCATCCTGTTGTTGTGAAAAAATGAATTTTCTTTATTTGACTAAGGCAATAGTCAAATGAAGCCTTTTCTTTCTACAATTTCAACACTCCCTCTTAGCAAGAAAATGATTTTTCACAATCCCAATCTGACTCATGTAGGAATGTACTATAACACGACTCCCTCTCACTGTTGTTGTTGCTACTACAACAATTGCGACTGAAAAGCATCCAAAATATTCGATCAACTATGTCTCTGAGTTACAACTATCTTCTTAGTCTTTAACTACTACTAGACTACAAATGTTGTTCAATATATGATTGCATCAACTGACATTGATCCTTATGCTATTGAATATTGTGGGCCCTTGTAGAAAGGGTAATGATCTAATGGAAGAGTATACTACAATTGTTGTTGCTCTCCTCTGGATACTACCCAAATATTTGCAACTCTAGGACTAAGGCTCTACATCATCCCACCTCAATCCTAGAGGTATAACTACATGCATGATGAAATCTACCTCTAGCTTGTATATTTTTTTCACTCTAAATCCAATTTGTTTCACTTGTACAGTAGCAACATGCTTAAGAAAATATTTTCCCTTACTAAACACCACACATATACATGGTCTTCAGGTATAGCTACAAAAACATGAGCATACATTACATCCCTCAGGTGAAGATGGGAGCCTCAATCCCTCTTAAAGGTGATAGTGCCAATCCCTTTGGTAATATTCCTTCAGTCATCTCCAATATCTATGTGTAATTGTAAGTCCTTCTCCTCTATGCTACTAAAGAAAAATTTACTTCATGTCATATGATATGAGGCACCAGAGTCTAGGTACCATTCACTCCCTCTTATTGTGCTTTCCATGCAATCAATGAGGGTGAAATCCAACTTGAATTGAGATGCCAGAGCATTTCCTCCTGCTCATGTTGTAGGCTCCTTAGTGGATTTCTTGTGTGGGCACTTGGTTACATATTTTCCATATTCATGGCAGTGAAAGCATTTTCTTTTGTTGAGGTCCTTCTTCTTCCCACTTTCATGGATGGATTCTACCTTTCCTTGGGCCTTCATTGGCCTTATTTCTTTTTCCATACAAAGCACTTCTTCCTCATTTGCAATGGATGTGACACCATCTCAAATGTTTCTTCTGATCTCCTCCTACACTAAATCAGACCAAAGTTCTCTCCTAATATCGTAGCTTTTCTCTTCCATTAACTGAATCCTGATAGTTGTGCCAAGATTTCAGAAGGCCAAGGAGTGTTAAGCTCACAAGTTCAGATGATGGCACATTTTATCCTACTCCTCCAAGTTTCATTTTTTCAGCATCTAAATGTTCCCGAGTTTATCTCTTGATGCCAATTTCCTAGAGTCATTGCTGCTCTAGAAGAGATATCTAAGATTTTTCCACATTGAAAAAGTACTCTCATTTCCATGCAAGTTCGAAACCACATGATCTTTGACACCCTCCAGAATAATCCTCCTAGATTTTTTTGTGTATTTCTTCCACTAAGCAAGTGTTTGTGCATTTGATGTTGTTAGTTTTGGAATATCAATTTGTGTATCTTCTGATACTCCATTATTATCTAGGAAAATTTCCATCCTATATTTCCAAGCACAAAAACTTAAGGTGTCCTCCAATCCATACTCAATTTTGAATCCATTTAAGGATACTTTTCCTGCACTGAAGAGAATCTATACCAAAACTCTGCAAATCGAAATTTCTCTCAGAGAAGATCTGGAACAAGGTTTCTATGTAATCTTTCTTAGCTCTAATACCATGAAGAAATGTAAATAAATTTGCTATTGCTAATGAAATTTTACTGAAATCAAGAGACAAAATTTTCTTCTACTATTTCGTAGAAAGGAAAACACATGATAGAAACACATGCAATAGCATACAACCATTGAAACACAAGGATCGCAATGATTTTATAAGGGAACCCAACTGGGAAAAACTCCTTCGTTGCTTTGCATTAATTTAGATGAGAATATGCATCAATTATAATGTCTTTCTTCAATCCTTAAGCACACCCTGCATTGCAATTCTGATCTCCTACTCATTGATCTACTCTAACCAACATAGAAAAAACAGGACTTTTCTATCCTCCTATTTCCTTCCGTAATCCTTGATGAAATTAACCCCTAATAAATAAGACAATTCCCTATTTTCTTGCACAAAACTTGAAGGAATTTACCACTTGCTCCAATGCAAGACCTATACACTCCACTAGTATATAATAATAAATACATTAATTCCCTTTTCCTCCACTCAACTAGGAAATTAGAATTCCATGCATGTCTGGGACTATTTTTAGTAAATTAATCAGTTAACTGAGATATGAGTGAGTTAACATATTCTCCCATGGATAGCTTGATATTATGGCACTTTCCAGAGCAATTTATGGTTCTTCCATTTCCAACCATCACTTGACACTCTGGTGCTGGATATAGGAAGCAATTCAATTTCTTTGTTATCTTACAATGAATAAAATTATGGGTACTTCTTGAATCAATCAACACTATTATCTTTTTCTTCTTGATATGTCCTTCTATCTTGATAGTTTGAGGAGTGGTTATTCTGGCCAATGCATTACAAGATATGGTCATATTCATTTCTTCTTCTCTAGTCTTTGTTCCTAGTGTGTATCCTCTTCTTTTGATATTTCTTGTTCCTTTTCTTCTTCCTCTTCACAATCTATGTAAAATAATTTCTTCTCAACACACTTATGACCTTTAGTG